>VXBN01008890.1:409937-425655 GCA_013397395.1 Sinosuthora webbiana | reverse complement strand
ATTAGAGTTTTAAAAAGTCTCATATGTGTCAGGAAAAAGTGAAATCTGGCCCAAGTCCTCTCTCCCTTCAGCTGCCTGGCTCACAGTGTCAGATTTCAAGGCCGTGCCGATGTGGGGGAAACTCGCACTGAAAGATCGGAGCTCAGAGCGGCTGGGCAGTCAGGGATCATAAATGCTATAAAATGCTTCCTTGCCCACCCCTCAGTGACAGTCAGGGAGGGCCCGGCCCAACGGGGCCCAGAGGTGTTATCAGGGGGCTGGCAGACCTTTCTCCTGGTTCTGCCAGCTCCAGGGTAGGCTTTAAAATTAGCTGATGTTAAGCTGCAGCCTCCTCCTTCCTCACTGGGAGCTGATGGAGCCCAGCCAGGCCAGGAAAGGGGAGAGTGGCAGGGCCTGGCCGGCCTGGGCCACTCCAACAGGGCAGCCTGACTCGGTGTTACCTGCTGGAAAGCCAGAATGAAAAAAAGGGAGTTCCCTGGGCTTCCTGGGCTGATTTTAAGCCTGTGTGACCCAGAGGTGTATAATTATATTTAATTGGCCAATCCGGCCATCAATCTTAAAAGTCAGTCACTAATTGTTTTTTACCATCCATGCTAAGCCAACACAGCACGTGATAAAGTACCAGCGCAGCACACTGCATCCTCAGCTCCATCCACAACACCCAACTGCATGCACAGAGAGAATTGTGTGCCAGGGTGCAGCCCTGAGAATGTTCTGAATATGTGAGGAAAAGTCTATGACATATGACAACTGAGGACTTGTACCACTGATTTTTCCCATCCCTTCACCCAATTTAAATCCAAATTTAAGGAATAATTTGCTGTTTCTAAAAAGAGTCAAATCAATAAATTGGAAAACTTAAAGAAAGGAAAAGTCTATGAAACTTTTCACTTCTTGATAATCACTTGGATACTCCCAAGGGACTGACCAAAGCAGTGACCAAAAGGTATTGCTGTTTGTGAGTTCTTCAAGGGCCTGTGTGGAATGAATTAGTGCTCAGGCTGTTCCCAGCAGTGGGCATCCTTAATCATCACTACTGCTGTCTGCTTGTATATTTTCAGCAAGAATGTGAAAATCTAAGTAAAAAATTAGAAAGGAGTGAGATTTTGAACTATAATTTCATGGTGAAACTTCATACTTCTTCTGAACAGAATTTTTATTTATAATAAACCACAAAGGCAGTGACTTTTCTCTTGACTTTTAGGTCACGAAGACACAACTTTTGCCCATTTCTCTGAAGCAGAATGGTTTATCTCTTCAATACTGATCTGAGGGAGCATCTCAAGGGCTAAGAGTGTAATTGAGATTCCAAGCTCACTCAACCACTGGGGACAGGAGTATAATTTTCTTTCCTTCTTTCCTCCCCATACTCCAGTTGCTACAGAAACTTATACTCACCTTTTCTTCTACTAATGCAGTTTCTAATCCATTCTGAACACCACTTTTTCTTTCAAAGTGCACTTGTCTCTTGATGTCTCTCAGTGCTCATGGTCTTTTCAGCTTCTCAGTTTCCATTTTTATTTTGAAGGAATTTTGCTCTTCCAGTAGCTGATGACAGAAACTGTCTCTATGCCCTTCAAAATATTATACAGCTTAATCTTAGTTCTTTGTAATGACAATAAATCTGAATTTTCTAGCCTCTTTCAAGTAGTAGTTATAACATCCAAAATAATTAATCAGTCTTTTCTCATGTACAGTTCCCAGATATTTGGTCTTCTTTCTTTAACAAAGTGTCCAAATTTATGTACAATACTCCAGGTAAGGTCTCAGAAGTTTTGTGTATACAGTGCCATTGTCTAAAATGATTTCTTCAGGTATGTGTTTTTCTCCTCTATTTTTGCTTCAGTGTTTTCTGGTATTCTGTTTATTTTTTTTTTTAATTGCTTCCAAATTTGGATCTGATGGCTTTACAAATTACATCATCAATCCTGCCAACACTAGCAAATCCCAAAATGATATAACAAGCCAGACACTTCCTGTTCCTGACAGACTTGTTTATCAGTGCAGATGAGTTCTGTTTTGCATTGCTAAGAGACTTGCTTTATGTGTGCACTGTGTCAGTGCTGTGTAGGGTTTTCAAATGTCCAGTGTCCTGGGCTGACATCTGTGGAAGCTCGCTACTGCAGCTTAAAAAATATACCATAGTGGGTTTATGGTAAAATTCATATTCCAACAAGATTTGTTAGCTCTCCATCCAATGTTCTTCTTTTTCTTGCCAATATGTTAAATTTTTTCAGTAGATCTGATTGTTCTTAAGACAGGCAGAAGGGAGAACCTTCTCAAACTTATATATTCTGTTTATGGATGCTGAGATGTCACTCAGTTTGTGGTAGATGTCACTACAGTTTTTCCTTTGCCTGTTGCTTGATAGTTTAAGAGAACTGCAGCTGCATGGTACCACGGAGGATACTCACACATCTAAATTAAATTTTAATATTTTGCTGTCAAGATTTTAGGAGGCAAGAAGCTTTTAACACCAAATCAACCTCAGGGAGCCAGACTTGTCAACAAAGAAGGCCACCAAAAATCAAGAGATTGTTTTTAAAGACAATCAGGATCCTAAGACACTTAACAGGACGTTGTGTTCTAAATCACAGAAGAGGTTACTCAAAATTTATTTTCTTTTCCCAGAGAAATACTTTGGTCTCCATCGTCTTATTTTGCACGGATCATTTGTGTGATGTTGTTCCATCCTTTATTTCCCCTTTTTCTTACTGCACTTCAAAACAGACCCTGATTTATAAAAGCATCCCTTTTTTCTTTTTTCCTTTAATTTTATCTTCAGATGTATAGCACAGTCTTAGTTTAAGATATTATGCTTGAAAGCGTAAACTTGGGTATTTCACCTTATCAGTATAACCAATTTACCAAAATTTCCTAGTTTGAAAGCTAACTCATTCAAATAATTCCTTATGACCTCAGCTTTCAGGTCTGTGCAGTTTTGTATCCACTGACAGTGTCCCTGATGCCCATCTGCATTTTGTGTTATCTGAATGTACCAACTGATTCCCAAGGCTCTTCTCAAAGTTAATTCAAATGACAGTGATTAAAAAAAAAAAAATCTTAAAGAGTATTGATTATTAACTACCTTATTTCAGGATCTCAGATGAGCTGTTATTTATGCCTACAGATGTATCCTCTGTGAAACCACTTCAAGGAAGTTAAATATAATATATGCAAATGTCTGCATTTTCCCCAACTTCAAATACCTCAAATATGATGGCACTATTGATGCACTGAATATGTTTCTCTGGACAAGATGCAATAAAGCTGAAATTCCTTTATTTCTACAGGTTGGAGATGATTTTTTTTCCTTCAATGACTATTGGATATTTTTGCTTTGATAATGGAATGCCATATTTTGCTTAAGGATTTTTTTTAATGTATTTTTGAGCATTTCATATGCAATATATCCATTTAATTTTGACTTCAGTGGGACTGACACAGTATTCCAGGCTACAAGTGTTCAAAACTTGCATTACAATGCTGCTATAAAATACCTCGCCAAAAATTTGCTCATTGCAAGAAGGATAAGTGTTATGAAAATATTTTTTATGTCTAGGAATGTGGTTTGGCTTGGCTGATTAACTCTGTCAAACTCCAGCTGATCATTACAAATTGTCTTATGAAATGCTTAGGGAATTCTATAGCTGAAAACTGATGAACCAAATTAAAAATAAAATAAAAAGCCTTTAAATTTAAAAGCCCTAGGTTAATATACTTTGGAAATATCAAAGGGTTTGACAATTTTCTCTTAGTAAAGAAATAAATTAAATAAACCAGAACTTGTCATTTAATCAAATCAAACTGAGCATGGAGACATACAGAGAAAGACAGTTACAGAGTGAAATGACTGAGACCTAGAAACTAGAGTCATATATGTTTGGATAATTCAAGATGCAATAGTATCACATAATCTGTGAATAGTTGTTATTGGCAACTATACATATATGCCCATTGTCTTCTTAAATTTTAAGGGATTATAATGAATGTCTTGCATTTCACCTTCAAAAAGAGGGAAAAAAGCCTTAAAAAGGAGGAAAAAAGGCCTTTACTAGACTAACAATAGATTGCAAGAGTGCTGAGAGGGATTTGGTTTTCAGTAAAGGTTTAGTCAACACTAAAGTGATCATTTGCAATATTTATTGTGAGACATACGTAATAGATGCCAAAGTGGGCAGACACCTGCAAATTTCTTTTATTAGTTTATTCTGCTGGAAAATCTGGCAGGTGCCTGGGAGATGTATCATTTTACTCCTTTCTAATTGGTGTTTTTCATTCATCACATTATACAGCTGTGCAGTTGTGTCCCTATTGATGCTGGGAAACTGATTAAACCAGCTGGTTTATGGTTCCTACTGGCTGTAGCTGAGTATATTCTGTTCTGTAACATATGGCACTTTAGGGCAGTGTGTTTGCATGGAGCTTGGGAAGCAGGGTTGGGTTCATGGTGTGTTCATTTCCTGAAGCATATATTTGTCCTCCCTTCTAAACTGACTGGCTGTGAAACCCTCCTTTACAGTGATTTTCTGCATTGTTTGTCTGTAAAGTTATTTAGCATCCTGTTGATAGTTCTTTGCTGGCACCCTTTGACTTACGCTTCAGCTAAAGTAAGCCAGTAGTGGATAACTCTCATACATGTTTTGTTCTTTTTGCATTTCATATTTTTGCCATGAGAAAGAAAACTAGAACCCAGATGGTCTGTGGTGCCTTCCCTTTTCCTAATGAAATAGGTAAAAAAATATATATATTTTAGTGTTTCTTTTTCTTAGCATGACAGAAAACTCATGCTCATGTCTTGGACTTTCTCCCTCAATCCATTCTTCTTGA
Source organism: Sinosuthora webbiana (assembly GCA_013397395.1). Taxonomy (NCBI): domain Eukaryota; kingdom Metazoa; phylum Chordata; class Aves; order Passeriformes; family Sylviidae; genus Sinosuthora; species Sinosuthora webbiana. The sequence goes on along the minus strand of VXBN01008890.1, from coordinate 420,825 downwards.
CTTTCTGTTTTAAGCAGGATTCTACAACACTGTCTTCTCTATTATGACATGTTCATTAGAATTCTATGATTTTTGTCATATTTGATTTCCTTTAGTTTATATATTAATAAGGACTTGATACCTTGCTACTTGATATCTTAGAAGTCAATTGCAATATTTAATGCAGACAATATTCTTATTCATCTGGAGCATATTTCTCATCTGCATTTAAAGAACATCCAGGTTGTTTCAGTGGTTTTTTGCTTCTACATCTATACTCTCAGATTTGAAATAATCCTTGGCTATTTTCTCTCTCATATGTTGAAGAAATTGTAGCTCATTATGTTACTTACTACAAGTAGCAGCATATGACTCATGTATTTAATTCTTTTGCATTATGACTAGCAGATCATTTATTTTCTTTATTTTCTGTAATATGTATTTTACAATACAGTCATGCTTGTCCTTTGGGTTCTTTTGCCCTACAGCTAATTCCTAGCAGGACAGATTCTACAGCTTAGACACGTATGGGTACAGTTAAGAATAACCATAAGAGACCCTTCATCTATGGTTTCTTTAAGGGGTTATGTCTTACTGATTTACCTTCTCTAAGCCATAAAGCTATTACCTTATTTCCTCTTCTCCTCAACAATCCCTTCTACAGGACAATATACTCTTCAACATTTGTCTGTATTGATTTTTACTTCCCTATTATATTTCAGTTAAATATTTTTACACTCCACTTCTTTCATGAGTTTGGTTTTTAACAATTCCTTAGCACTGTCATGACCAGTTTATCAGACTGGATGGAATTGCTTTTGTCTGGGAGTGCAAACTTCAGTCTCAGCTGCAGGCATGAATATCCGTCAGCTGGAAAATTCGTACAAGCAACAAAACTCCACTAGGTGTTCTTCAGAGAATTCTCTTTTACTTGATTCAAAATTAAGTTTATATCATTAATTGAATTTGGAAAAGTAATTTTTTGGCTCTTAAGTATCTTCTGACAGCAGACTTAACTATGTAGAGGCCCAAAATACCTGTGCTACTTTCTATCCCAGTAACACTGCTGTCCTTCCTTACAGAGAAAAGAATTTTTTTTCTGTTGAACTGGCAAAAGCTGTTGAATTTTCCTCTTGGAAATCCTAACAGGCTAACAAAATTCTAAATCCCCTTGTGACTTCCCATATTTACCCTTGTGAACAGTTTTTCAAAACCTTGTTATTTTCTGTATCTGAGGAAAGAAATCTATCTACTGCTGTGCATTTTTGATATTTGGCAAGTTCCTTGCCCCAAAGTATTTCCCTTTGTACCAAAACATTTACTGGTATTTAGATCCTTATTTTGTGTAGTTTGGGTGGTGTATGAGTTTTCTACCCTAAGAAGGACATATCTGCTCTTAGATATATCCTGCTTTGAACACTGGGCATTTTTCTGATCTGAAAAGGTCAGTGAAATGTTTGTTTAAAATACTTCATTTTTTGTAGAATGAATTGGTTCACTGATGTTATTGAAAGACAAAGTCACTGCTATCTAACAAGGCTGAAAAAATTTAATCTCAGTGATTCAGTAGGAGTTAATAGTTTCCCTTTCTTCACACTTTATATCTTTGTACTGAAAATAGATCTTACGCTGTTCACCAGCAAAGAATATGAAATGGCTTTCCTTAAAGTGAAAGAAAGTATGAGATATTATCAGATGTCTGCTAGTTTTTCTACCAACCTCATTTTGTTTTATAGCAATAGGATGGGAGTACTTTCTGAGAGAGAGCAATAATTGTTAACAATGGTTCACAATTCTGCAGGCTATCCATTTCTTTGAACAAAACGGTTGAAATTCTTTTCACTAATGACCGAGTCACTCTCAGTACCTTGCAGGTGAAGCTGTTATTTGATTCATGTAACTAAGAATAGCCAACAGAATTAGCCTTTAGGAGTTTTTCTAGTGTTATTACTCATTCAGGTGGTCATGCTGACTTCAAAGAGGCTACAGCGGCCTCTGCATTATTCAGCAAGGTCTGCAAGACTGAGCCTTTAAACTTTTACTGCAATACACTCAAGAAGTTTTAAAAGATATTTTAATTATAAGGTTGAACAGAAATGTCTGTATTAGACATTTGATTCCAAAATATCTTTATGGGATGGACAAAAATGAAACATAGTGACTGTTTTCTCTCACCTTTTTCTGGGATAAAAAATAGTGGCTTGCCCAGAGTAGGATAGATGTCCACCTTTGGAGGAATAATTAAAACAAAAGAATTATTTCTTCACATTTCTACAATTCTTTTTGGTTTCAGATTTTAGCATATATGTATTATATAAAGATCAATTTAATCTTTTCACAATGAATTCAGTTAGTTATATCATTTACTACTTCTATCTTCTCTTTCAGTTTTCCTTTTAGTCACAGGTTTTCATTCTGAGAGGCAATTAATTTCTATCATGGCTATAAATTAATCATTTAAATGCTGACTTCCCTAGAACTTTTTTTTTTGGGATGAGTTTTCCCAAAATTGTGCTGACAAAAAATATGCATTTCAGCCTGGACTATTTTTTTTTAGAGAACCTGATACAAAATAGGTTTTTGCACCACTCTATTTGGAATAATCTTTCTTGTTCTTGTTCTGTATAAAATAATTTTTCATTGAATTCCACATACTGAATTAATAATGATCATTAATTAATAGAATAATATTTTTATTATTCTTGTAAACTTTCATTGTCAGTGGTTTATCAATATGTTGAAGGCATTATGAATTTTATTTTATTCATCTAAGTAAATGAGCTTGCTAAGTATCTGTTGGTTGGTCTGATTGCTCTATAGATAGAGATGTAAATACTGCCTTGTGACACAACCTTTTATAAAATACCTGTGTGTTTGAGTGTAATATTCTTGTGTACAACAGCATCTAACTTTTACCCTGATCCATTGGGAGTTATGCTTCCATCAGCTTTGGATGGGGCAAAAGAAGAATTTCTGCCAAGTAGAGTCATGGCATCATCATCATCTGTGATCAAAGCAGCTGTGCTCTCTTTCTAGCCAAACAGCAGATAACTTTCAGTGAATCCTAGTTCTTTCCAGCTTCTAATTGACTGAATAAATTCACACTGTGAAAGCATCACTAGTGATATTGGCAACCAAAGACCTTATGCATCCACATATATTTTTCTCTCTAATATGAGACAGAAGAAATACTTCCTAACACTTTCCTTCCTCTGTACCTGTGACCTCACAGCATCATAAAACGCTTTATTTCTTTCTTTATGGATGTACTTAATATAATTTTATGTAATTTAAAGAATTCTTTATTATTATACTCTGTAAATAACATGTAATTTTATTGCATAAAGGGTAAGAACAAGAAAGTTCTATTTTCCATTTCTTTTGTAGAGCCTTTGGGTCAAGTTCTACCTGATGTCAGCTCTGACAAGCAAGCTCTTATGCTTGTACCATCGGGTGGCTTTTTTCATAATATATCACAGTCTCATTTTACACTGCTTGTACTGATATTTGGTACCAAATTGATCAAATGTCAGTTCCCCACTTGAAAGCTTTAGAGAGTACATCTTCAGCATTAGAGAAAGGGCTTTTTGCTCAATCCCATCTGTATCTGTTGGAGCACTCAGAAAGAGAGCTTACTAAGTAACACATATTTTAGCTGAAATGGAATCTCAAAGTAGTGCAAATTGAATGTTTGTTTTTAGCAGATAGCCTCTCATTGCTCTGTATTCTCTGATTTTTTGTGCAGGGTAGTCCAAAAGCAGATAATTTCTACTATATCTCGTCCACATCTGCACTCTAGGTTCAAATGGATTTGATAGAATAAATTCTGAGTTTGAAAAAACTGTTTGTATTTTACATTAGAGCCATTGTAAGTTTAGCTAGATCTGATCAAAGATTTTGTGTTCAGTAAATGGTGAGTTTTCTCAACAATGACATATTTCATAGCCCATTCTGAAGCAATGTTTCCATGTTATGTGTGCTCTTTTTTACCCCCTTGAATAAATGTATGATTAAACCAAAAATACATTGAAAAAGGAAATTCTGTTTCACCTTATGAAGACTATAAGGAACTGTATGTTGTCTTGTGACCTTGAAACTGAGGAGAGTTAGAATAATAGGTCATACATCATAGCAAAAGTTACCATACTACAGATATTGGAAAAGTTTTTAAACAAGTGAAGATAATTCATAGCAAATACTTTTGTTTTTTCTGCTTAGGGAAATTTCCAACACATTTGAACTGCACTAAATAAAGTATGACCAACATGTCAATGAGAAAAATTATAAGAAGGATTAAGACTGATAATCAAATCATTAATCATTAATAAAAAAAAATTAGTCTTGAGGGGATAAAAAGAGCTTTTAAAAATAAATGAGGAGGTTATAAGAATGTATTTGAAGAGGAAATAAAATTTTCAAATACAGTTTTCATCTGTCAAATAAGTGTTAATTCATCAAATTAGTTAGTTGATGCTCATATAATTACTCAGTTTGAAGCCACAACACTCTTCACTATATTTCCTAATAGTGCAATCTGTTCAGTTAGTTTTTCTTCTGTTATGTAATGGACAACCTAGTCAATGTCAATACAGATAATTTAATTTGAATTTTCTTGGTAAGAACAATGTTACCAGACTTTTATCAGTGTTTATTAAGAAAATATAGAAATGGATTATTTATTAAGAAACATTTGTAATGGTGACTCAATTTTCTAATAGTTGATTTCCATGTTTATCTTAGAGTGATTGTCTACAAAGAGGTTTCCTTTGCGCAAAAGTTTCAGATTATTTATGTTTATTGGTGTTGTGGAATGCAATAATCATCAGCAAGGTTTGACTTCATCTTGTGTAATATGAGCTTTCTGCAATGTGTTTCTATGCAATCAAACCCTGTCATCCTAGATTCCCTTTTACTTGATGAATAGCCTCAGGGCCTCTTATAGAATGTTGTGACATATTTCCAGCATCTTTGGTAAGATGAGATTCATTTCACATCCTAAGTTCCTCTGCCAACATTTACTAAAGATTCACTGTTTATAGAGCAAACTGATAAACATGTAATCATCTGCTGTGTGAATACCCACACTTGATGGGAAGTACTCCACCAAAGAAATTAGTAACTTTGTCTCTGACTTTCTCAGCCAGGGGACACTCCCATTTCTGAGGGTGGTCAGTGGTTTTCCTTTAGAGAGCTGGATGTCGCCTAGCAACCCTGAAGGCCAACAGGCTGTGAAATGTCACCCAGTAAGTGACGGAGAGGTTTGGGGTTATAAAATAGTTGGGACACTTGAAAAATTGTCTGGTCACGGTGTTCTGTGTTGCCATATTAAATTTGTCACAGATATTACCTGTTAATTGTAGAAGTGGCAAACCTAAAAGAAACCTAATCTTCATCCTCCACACCTACACTGCATCCTTCTAAATAGGCAAAGAAAGGTATACCTTCTACCTCTGTCACATTCCCTACTCATTCATCTAAGTCATCAAAGGAAAAAAAAAAAGCAGTTCAATATCTTACAAAAAAACAAAAAACAAACAAACAAACAAACAAACAAACAAAACCCACAAAAAACCCACAAAAAACCCAAACGAAAATAAAACAAAAACAAAAAACAAACAAACAAAAAAGCCCACACAAAAATCAAAACAAAACAAAACAAAAAATTAGGAGCTGATCTTGTCTAATAACCCTAGCTACCTGAAAGTAAAAAGTCTTTTCTAAGATACTTAACTAAGCTCTGTCCATGGTCATACTAATCTTAGAAAGCTATCTAAAAAAGGGAAAATCCTCCTCTAAACATTCTTCTCTTTCTACTGATCAGAAAATGTGAATTGCATGTTAAACTTTTATGGTGTGAAGGGCAGGAAGATATATTCCAGCAAGGGAGTACTGTTCTGGGATTCATCAGATATGAGATGCAAGCTGTACCAGAATGGTCCACCCTGAAACTCAGGAAAACAAGTGAACTATGCAAAAACTAAATGGGTAAAGAGTGGAGTTCTAATACAAAGAAAAATCCATGGAAACAGGAACAGGCTACAAAGGCCGAATTTAGAAACCCTTAGTGTGAGAAAGTGTTGCTGAGAAAACCAGAGCTCATGCAGAGTTGTCATTTGCAGCTCGAGTTGCATCAAGGGCATGATCTTCTATTACTACATTAATAGACAAATGTAAAATATAAGCCTGTAAAATATGAGCCTGGTGCTGAATGGGACAGGTGATATAGTGAAGATGGACACTGCCTAATACCAGACTGAATATAAGGTAACTTTTCCTCTGTGAGGACACTTAAGCAATGGAAGATGTTGAATAGAAATATTATGCAGGCCTTCTCCTTGGAGATTTTCATGACCAACTCAAAAGCCCTGAGAAACTTGTTCTGACTTTAGATTGACTAGGCTTTGAGCAGGAAGGTGGAGTTAAGACCTGTTGAAAACCCTATCAACCTGGATGCTTCTGTGGTCCTATAATTATTTTTTTCACAGGAAAGAAAATTTTGTAATCTCTCCTTGGTGAATAGCTCTCTAAGCTGTTCAATAAGATGCGAAAGATACTAGAAAGAAAAGGGTAAATATGAATGAAACCTGGACTCTTCTATACTGGACACTTCCAGTAGTAAACATTCATGCCTCTGAGGAATAGCTAGAATTTGGTCTTTGGCTCTCCCTCATTTTAAATGTCTGTCAAAAAAAAGCTCCATTTTGACCTCAGTATCAAGATTTTGTTCAATTCCCAAGACGGTTCTTCCTAACTTGTTAGCCTTCCAATATAGTTCAGAAATTCTTTCCATTTACTCAGCTGTTTTTTACCCCAAACACAGAGATCTTTTGTAACCAACCTGCTCCTCTCAGGCAAACCTTCACACATGTCTAAATAGATGAAGGGTTACAGAGGAAGGATGTAACACTGGGGAGAAATTTAGTGATAAGCTGATGCCCTAGTGAAATTTGAAGCAGGTGAAAAAGACAGAAGTCACTTCTGCTATGCTTAGTCATGAGATAACTTCAGAAAACTACTAACAATTAGGAATAAGGCAAAGTGCCTTATCTGACATACACTGTACCAACAGAACAAAGATAATCGTGTACCAATGTTTATCTTTGAAGCAAGCACCAAGACACAACATGTCCTCATTTTAATAATGTATCCTATCTAACTGTTTTATTGTTTTTAAAAGTAAGGTAAGTCTATTTCATTCCAATTTTCCAAATTGTCAATAGATGGTAATCAGTGAGATACTGAGTCTGAAAATTTGCATATTTATAGGAAAAGTGATGGTGATTAACATGGAGAGCCTTCTTTTATTGATCATATACTGCTGTCTTTTAACAATGAAAGTAAATAGTATAGACAGCATTTTAAAGTGAAAGCGTGGCTAAAATAAGTGAGCACTGACAGGGATTTGTGTTAAAAGCACATATAACCAGGTGTCAGACAGCACTTACCAGGATAGCTTGATTTTCAGACATAGAGACATTCAGCAACTCTTTCTGAAGCCAATGAAAACTACCTGCCCTTTCCACTCTTCAGAATCAGACAGTATGTATTTAAAGGATTGGAAAACCACTAAGAAGTTTAGTTCACCTACTTTTTAACATTTATATAGGGAATTAACATGATCTTAATATCATACTGTCTATGGACTTCACAGTCATAAATTGCATTTATTAATCTCTATAGCACTCCTGAGAAGTATGAATGTACTATTATCCCTCCATTAAAGAGAGTGAACTGAGGTACACACAGATTGAATTTCACCATTACAGTAAAACTCTGTGGTGAAGCAAGGAACTGAATCTATGCTATACAAACTTGAGACTGCTATTTTCTCTGGTGTTACCTCCCCAAGCAATCAGTTATTTCCTTCATTTCTTCTGATTATTTGAAACTGCAAATGTGTTTAGAAATGAAAACACATAAGAATATCACAGTGTCCTAGGGTGACTAACCCTGTGTGTCCTAAACCAGGACACACAGCAATACTACTTAACTTTCAGATTTTCAGGACAATCTCAGCTACTCAGTCTTTCACTATGGGTTTTGTGTCTTCTATTATAGTAAGCTTGCTTTATGTCATGATAATGTTTTTGTTAGTTAGTTCATTGGTTTATATACCGCTCTAATTTGTTAAACTTGCATGTGGTTTAAACTTACTCCATTGATATTTCTCATTTCAAAGATAGGCAGAGATTGGCAAAGTTAAGATTTAAGATATAAGCTTGGAGTCTACAATTGTCTGTTAGTCTGGATTGTGGACTAACAGTGCCTTACTAAATGAAAAAGAACCAAAGCTGTCAAGAAGCACAAATCTTTGCACTTACAACTTTATTCTTTCTCTCTCTCTTTCTTGTTTTGTTGTTGTTATTGACAGCAATTACAGTGGGTGTAGTACATTATAACTAATTTAGATCTGTTACATGTTTCCTATGCTTTTGCTTTTTCTGTGTTCTCATACTTCACTTATTACTGTGTGTCACTGGAAATAGAATGCAAGAGATTTCTTGAAAATTTGGGTGTTTAACTGAGAAGCAGAAGGGAGAATAACAGTACCCCAAAATTATATTTGTGTAGTTCCCTGTCTTTAAGCACCAATTTTGACTTTCACATAATTACACCTATACATTGGAATGAAACCTTCTGGACTTGTTTTACACTCTGACCAATTTGTTCTGTTCTTTCATTCCAACCTACCCTCCCTTTCCTTTATATTCTTTGACATTCCATTCAATTTTTTAATGAATCCTGCTTCCTCTTCCCGAGCCATGTGCTTTATTTATATTATGGGACTCAGTAAGAAGAGTGTAACAATTGATTGGTAGTCAGTCAATAGTTCAGCAATTGGTAGGGAACTGCTGAGCACCAAATCATTGATTTTCTCCCCACTGATGCCTTCACAGCTTGTTACCTTTTAGTGTATCATTACAGCTAAATGGAGATAAAAACTGGAACCTAAATATATCTATATGTATATTACAAATTGATAAAATATCATATATTTATATGTTTACCAACTTTCCTTTCCAAGGAAAAAGCAGATAAAAGCTTGTTTTGGCAGCACGATCACAGTCAACACGGCAGAACACAAATAACAGGGAGGAAGTACATCAGATAATGAAATCCATTAACTTTAATATTGAAAAATGTTGTGAATGTTCTGCACAGCTCTTGTTCAGCAAATGCCAAATAACTTAAATAATGAACCTGAATCAATTCTATTGATTGTGCTATAGTTTAATTTTTTTTTAGGTTTAAAATAGGAAGAATTTAAACAAGTTTTCACTTCCATTATTATTGTTGACATGGTCTGCATGATACAACCTACCTTGATCCTAGGTTCAGAATTTTATGAGAGTCATGTCTTTCAGAAGTTTTAAGCCATTCAGATGCAGGCAGTTGATACCTTATTAATACCAATTAAGTCAGTATTTACGTTTTTAGATTTATAGGCTGTATTCTTGTTTAAATATGCATTGTATCATGTTTTCTGGAATGATAGTGCTAATACTAAGTCTCACGTCTCTTTTCAGTGATCTTAGAACAACAATTTTGCATAAATAATTTTTTTCCACTCTGTACTTATAAATGCTAAGAAGCTTTTCAGTAATAATAAAAATTCCTTTTTGTCTTACTAGAGTGTTTTTTAAATGTTGAGTTTTTTCCTGGCCTTTTAAAATATATTAGTTTTGCCTTTTTATAATGATTTTTTTCCCTATTTTTCTAATATAGGGTTTGAAGGTAGGTCTACAGGTGTAGAAGACACTAAATCACCGACCAATGAATTGTTCAATCAGAGCTGCATTGCTAATAGCTTAATAATTATTCTTTATTTGAGTGTGCTAATAGATTTTTTTCTGGCACACATTAAGTTCCAAAAATATTTAAAAAGTCAAGCTGTTGATTTACAGGTTAGGAGACTGGATTTTAGACTTTCATTGTCTTTAAGATTTACAACCCAATTATTAATTAAAGCTCAAAGATTTTTAGCTGGGTTTTCATTGTAACTGCTGTCAGAAAAGGAGTCCTTGGTGAAGAGTAACAAAGACATACTACCTTAATTACTGTATAATGAGATTTTTGTTAGTTTTGATAATGGATTAGCACTTTGTTTATAAATGGCCATTTACTATCCTTGAGCAGCTCTGATGATGTTATAAAGAAATAAAACATTCTCACACTTTTAAGACATTATCAAAGCTACCCAATGTTGAATGCTGCATAGAGGTGATACCAGTGGCAAAGTAGGGAGAATGTGCTCACAAGAAGTCAATGAACACTGGACAACAGTAGAGTCCTGTTCTTACAGCATTTGTCCACAAGTAATCCAGGCAAAAATAAAATGAGACACAGACAGCTGAATTTAAAGAAGCTTTAAACCACAGATTGCAGCATGGGAAATGAAAGAAGAAAATCACGGAAACTTCAGATGATGTATGTCCTTAAAAATATCCTAAACTGCAATGTTTTCTTGAAGGACACTTGTGATCATTAATGAAAAATATTTTTAAAGAAATGAGATAATTAAAAATACCATGAAAGGAAGTAAGAATTGGTGGATCAATTGATATTAAATTTGATTGGTATGAAATTATGTACATGTACATAAATCACAAAAATTATAAAAATTGTTGAAGCAGAAGTAATAGTGGGCATATTTAGATTAGAACATGAGGCTGCTTTCAAAACACCTTTGCAGGTTGGAAGAGATGAAAAATACTTCTGTGACAAATGAGTGAGATGTAAATTGGTTGGTAGGTAAGGATGTAATAAAAAATATGAAAAAAGTGATTGATTCTTACAAACAGGAACATAATGCTTTGGAGTATGGTTGGTGGGGTTTTTTGGAGGGAAGTGTGTTTTTTGGTCCCTTCCCTTCCCTTCCCTTCCCTTCCCTTCCCTTCCCTTCCCTTCC
>VXBN01008890.1:361273-409930 GCA_013397395.1 Sinosuthora webbiana | reverse complement strand
CTTCCCCTTCCCCTTCCCCTTCCCCTTCCCCTTCTTCTCCCCATCTTCTGACTCAGTCTGTCTCTCTTATATCGTTTATTAGAACTAACTGAGAAACTTTTAGAAGAAAAAAGACACTCGGTTCTTGAACAATACTAGTTTTAAAATCAGTCTTGTGTTATCAATGGTTTTGGACATTTGGGTTACTTTTCCATTTGAAAATTCTGACTAGAGAAACAGACAAATACATCCTAACTTTATTATTAATTCAGTGTTTTACTCACTCAAAACCATTATTTTCCTTGTATTTCTTCATGTTTGATTCAGGTAAAAGATTAAAACAAAGTCTTCACATGTCGTGGTTTTAAACCCAGGATAATGAGTAATGAAGTTCGAGAATAGCCAAAAGAATGTCACTATTAGGAAATAGCAGAAATGAAACAGAAATACTGTAAGTTGCAGTGTACAGAGCACTAATAGAAACTTTTCAAGGCCAGAGGCAAAACACCGTGCAAAAATGAACCTTGATTCTGATTTTTCTGTGTCTCAGATGAATGCTCAGGGGAATGCTCTGGGCCATTCTGAGCACTCGTCGATTTGTTTGGAGCATATTTCTGATATGTACGGCAGGAGAAATGCGCCAATCAATATGATCCATCATCAAGTCTCGTCTATTGGCATCAAACAAGCACTTATATCTAGTAGTTAATTAACCTCATGCATAGTACAGAATGCAAGCCCCTAATTGGTTACGCTATTCTGGGCCAACTCCTCCTAGCCCTCATTCCTGTGGCTATCTGGTTGCTTAGGTACCAAGGTCACTCTACCTTCAACAATTCTCATATCAGGAGTGAGCGGCCTCACTCCTTCTCCCCCTTTTACAGCTGCTGCTGTGAGAAAATGACCTTTCTCAGTGAATCACTGCTCCACATATTTCATTATTTCTAAAGGTATAGTTTTACTTTTACAAAGAAATAATTTTCAACACATGACCAGGTATTTAAAAATGGTGTTCTTACCTGTTGCAACCTGTAGCATTGAGACTGTGTATCCCCAAATATAATTCTGAAACAGGTAAATGTCATTCATAATCATCTCCCTAAAGATGACAGATTTCATAGAGTAATGCACTGACTGCTCTTTTTGTTAAAAGCCATCCTGGGTATCAAGATGAAACAATGACCAGAAAACACAGAGCACTTTTAGCCTCACTAAAACAGTGACCTTTCTCTTCCTTCAAGTATGTCATATGAAAGGGTTTACTTGTCTCTGCTCTAAGTTAAAATGTTCTCACAGACAGGGTTTTTTTTCCCATATAGAAAATTAAGTGTATATTTCTTAAAATACATTAGGGAGTTACAGAATATAAGCATTTTATTCACATAATCTAGGAAAGTCATTTCCCGTTCATTTCTAGTGCCCAAAGTTCAGTTTCAATTAGCTCTACACATGCAGAAGGACATCAGGGTTGTTCTTGTAATAGCTGTACATTTAAATAAATACATTGAGTAATACAAATTCTAGATGGAAACTGGTAGTTTTATTCATTGTAAAGGCCAAGAACTCCAGCTGCATGAAAGCTGAATTTTACATTTATTCTCAAAGTTATACAACCATCTGTGTTCTAACTGAACCATAAGAACAGACTTCAGGAAATACTGATTTCTTTATAATAGATTTAGAGATTACAATAAACAAAATCTTTTAAAAAACTCATTTTCTGTGTCTGCACTACGCTGTAGTTGTTCATGGTACAGAGGTATAACATACCTTCTGTCCTGGGGTGACTTTATGATGCTTGTGTCCCCAATTGTCTGTTCTGTTATTTTGGATATTGTGTTCTGTACCTTTAAGACTGGTTCCAAGAGCAAAGGGGGGAAAGAAGCAGCACGCAGTTTGTTTGCAGAAACTGCACTCACTCCTCCACATTCCTTCTCCTGGACTGTGTTTGTCTGTAGAACGGACAGACAATGGGACAGACATCTCCTGTGCTTTTAGTTAGTTTAGCTAGCTGAGGCAGAGAAGTTCCCTGGACTGTTTTTTCTTTTTCTTAGGGCTGTTTAAACCTGCTCTGGACTGAAAACCCAGAAGAGCACTGGGAGCTCACTCCTGCAGCCCACTGGGGCCCAGGACGGCATTTTCCAGCGCGGGAGGGACTGATGAGAGACTGAGTGAGCCGAGCCACACCCACGGCAAGAACTTTGGGAATTTCCCATCCCTCTTCAGAACAGTGAGAGGTTTTATTGTTTCATGTTATTAATTTTTTAGGCTTATGGGCACTTTGGTAAATAAATAGGTTTTCCCACTTTTCTGCAAGGAAATTCTTTCCTAGACCAGTTGAGGCTGAGGCCATTTGGGTTTGCTTTTCCAGAGGAACCCCATTCGGAGGTTTTGTCCCAAATTAGCCCTAAACCAAGATACTCTCCATCTGTAGATGAAAGGTTTGTCTATTCTAATTATGAAGGTGCCTTGTCCTTGCTTACTGCCACTTATCTGAGGTAGATACTCTACACAAAGTTACGTTTACCAAGGAACAACAAAGAATGTGCAGGGAGATTTATTTTCTCAGGTATATGTCTTTCTCTTTCAGGTTTAGGCTGAAGGCAGAAGACCTCGGAAGTTTTGAATAATTTAGTCCTACCTTACCACTGATTATGAGATAAAAAGCCAAGTACAAAATGCTACTTCTTTTAAAAGTACTTATGCAAGAAATGAGTTTAGGCATGTAAGACTGAAATAATATTTACAACAACTTGCATTAACTTGACAAATAAACCAGTAATAACAGTTATTATAAATGACAAAAAAAATCTTTCAGGAATGGTTTTGAAGGTTGCTATTGTTCCCAAAGGTCTCCTGAAAGTAAACACTATTTTTTGTAATTCAGCATTAAACTTTAGATATACCATGTATCTGCACAAAACAAGCATTTGTGTGCAAGGGGATCATTAATCACAGACCAAGATTTTCTCAGAAAACACTGTCAGTCTGTTTTCACGCCTCCGAATGGCTGCCTAATCTCTTCAGGTCTCTCTTATTTAATAGAAGTTAAAATTAGTTGTGATGTCCATCTCCTAAAGTATAGTGAAACCTAGGAAAACAATTTTTTAAGAAAAACTAACATATCATAACTTACATTAATATTTAATAGAATAGGATTGAAGAGGGTAAACTTTTTACAGAACTCCAACTGGATATGACAACCAGAGGAAATGTTTACTATTAATATAAAAAACTATACATATACACATTTATATATGTGTACACACACACACAGAGAAGAGCAGAATAATCAGAAATCCTTTATTTGTCATGTGTTTGATAGAAACCTTTACGAAAACTTAAAATATCTGCACAAAATTGTCATCAAAACCAGTATTTGAAGCTTTTTTTTCTATACACGGCGATCAGATATGCTTCGGGAAGATTTTATAAAATAAAAGCTATTACATTTTTTGCAAAAGATAACTATAAAATTATTGATTGTAAGAATGCCTTACTGCTGCCAGAAGGCCTTGTGACAGCTGTATCATGCTCTTTGTGTTTTCATTATTCTAGGTCTATTCTTTTTACATGTATATGCATCTAAAGTGAGACATGATAGAAAGGGAAAAGCAGGTTTGGGATGTTTTTTTAAGTTGAAATCCAGTACTAGCTCAACAACAAGTAGGAATTCAGGAAAATTAATTCAGGAAAAATGATCTTTGATATACTTACCTTGGAATTTGGAAAGAGGAGAAGCTTCTTTCCAGATGTATGTTTTATAAGCCATGGCTGATTCGCCTTCCACCAACATACCTTAGTTTCCTTGTTCCTCTCATACCTTTCTGAAAGTGGAGGTGATGTATGGAAGAGATTTGGGCTTTAATTTTAAATGGAAGTTCAAGAGTACAGAAATAAACTATAATTCATATGAGGTTTTTGTTTCTTAAAATTTCTGGATGGAAAGATATTTATGTCCTTTCTTGTTTTCTATGCATTTCTTACATTTTTCATGGCTAAGGAATCTGTAATTTAAGCTTGTGTAGTAGAACCCTGACTTTTTTGAACAGCCTTCACTCTTTTAATAACAAGGTCTGACCAGCACATAAACAATCTCAGCAGCAAAGGGCAAATTTTAAAAGGAATTAAACACAAACTTTTTCAGTGTAATGAAGAAAGTCTTAATAAGGGTAAGGTTATAGACAGAACTTTTCCAAGTGAAGTTTTGCTGCTTAAAATATATGTATAAAAAATTAAAAACCCTCAGCACATTTTTTTTTCAATAATTAGAAAATATTCCAAGCAAAGATCATGGGGTTTAAATTTTTCTTCAAAACTTATTCTTTCTTAAGTAAAACAGATCACACTTAGCACAAAATTTAAGAACAAATTTATGCCAACTTTTTGGTTTATAAAGTGTGTATAAAGTGAAATATGAAATTGCTGAAATAAGAAACCTTCACAAAATGAACAAATGAACAAAACTGTAAATGTTTTCAGTATTTTTAAATTACATCCTGTGCCAAATGACATGGAACTCAACAAATGAGAAGATGATAATAATGAAGTCTGAAACTGTGTAGTTCTTATGACAGATGAGTTCAAAGACACTGAAACAGTAGCTATAAGCACAGCAGAATTTCCAGGTCCTGGGGACCCCTCTGTGGCTTGTGCTAATATTTGCTTGCAAGTGATTTTTGCCTCTGCAGGAAATGCTGGATTATGAGCTTTCTATCTTAAACAGAATGTCAGTGTGATCCACTAATTTTCTTATATATATTGGTTCATTTTCTTTATAACAGCATATTTAGCTTATTGATAGAACATAAAGATAGTAGTGAAATAACAACCTGAGTTCCTGAGGTGGTAGAAGAAATGTGCCAGAAACATACAAAATATATGGCTAAAAGAAACAAAAAAAAAAATGAAAAGAGTCTTAAAGCTCTAGATTGAATGATGACATAACACCCTGCAGACAAACACAAAAAAATTCTACTCATAATGCTCAATGAGAAGCCATTAATGGAAATGGTATATGAGATTAGATTAATCTTTTCAGACTTGCAATCTACATAAAACAAAGGTTAATAGAGAGCTTACTGTTGTGGAATAGAATATCACAAATTCATTCAATTTACTAAAGGGAGACTTCTATATTTAACCTCAAAACTGTAGTTTCCTATTGTAGTGGAGGAAAAAAAAAATACTTGAGATTACTTTTATCCTAATTTCAGGAGTCTCCCTGAAGGAACTGAGACTTAGAAAACACGAGTCTGGATGTGTTCATTCTTCAAACTCTAACCTATTTGTGAAGCTGCTTAATTCCATAATTATTTTAATTTTGTTTTTTAAAGCTCCCCAGTCACCTGAGCTGCAGCATTAACCATTAAATTGCAGTGTACAGGATATACAGGTCCACTGCTGGTGTTCATAATTGGACTTAGGTGCTTAATGGCCTAAATCCATGCTATTAAAGCCTCTCAGACCTTGAAAGAGAAAGCTTCAAAAAAAAAGGTTGTTAGAAGTAGAAATTGGCCCAAGACACAGCTTTTTTAGGGGTGACACTAAAAACTTCACATGATTGGATCACAGTGCTGGGAATGGTCCCTGATACTTTGAAATTTACTAGAATAGACGTAGTTTAAATTTATGCTTCTAGGTAGAATCCTAATTGCACCAATGTACTCTGCATCAGAAAGTTGATACTACCTGTGGAGCAGCATTTCTCAGAGTACAGATATCATTTAAACCTCATTAAAACACAGAAATAGCTCATTGGTGAGAGATTTAACCTAAATTTGGGGAAATAGATCTTCCAACACTTATTTTACTTCATCTGGGCTGAAACTAGAGTTTATATTTCCTACCAGTGTGGCTTTATCTGTGTATTACTTTAGTCTTGGGAACTGTAAGCATCTCCTTTTTCAATCTAAATATGTTTTAAATATAATATATTCTGCATTTTTAGAATTTATGTATTTATGTGCCTAGGAATTTCAGTTCCTAGTTTTTTTTTTTTTNNTTTTTTTTTTTTTTTTTTTTTTTTTTTTTTACTTTGGCAGAAACTGGATTACTCTAACTCTACTGTTATAATACATCAAAACAAAAAGGCCTGGAAAAGCTATAGCCCTTAATAAATTATATCTCACTGGTCAAGAGTGAAGTAGAGGATGAATGATGGCCATTGGTGTGAGGGGGAGCAGGGAACAGAATGCAGGACACCCAGCTCTAACAGGGAGTGGTATTACTCATAATGGTGGAAGACCCTGTAAGTCCCTCCATGCTTTGACTAACCCAGTTCAAGTATTCTAAACCAAAGCAATTTAAAGATTAGAATCCTCAAGTGAAAGAAAATACCTAATTTCCCCCCAGGAAATGTGATTTACATTTGGTCTTTCAATGGCAGCTTCCACTTTCCAGTTTCGATGTCTTCTCACTTTGTGAGATACTGAACTTTCCTTATGCATCATACAAAGAGTGAGTTGTGATTAATATTTACAATGATCCATCTCTTTTTAACATAGACAGTTTTTTTTTTTTAAGCCAAATGACCTAGAAAAGACAATAACTATTATTACTAGGGTTATAAAGCAAAAAGTAGATGAATCATCCATTAAGATTGTTTACTTCTCTACAAGAAAGAAAAAACTTTTTAAACTTATGATCCTAATATGGCAAAAAATTAGAAAGTGTCAGTATGAAAAACAGTATGAAAAACATTGTTCAAATACTCTATAAATTCCAGAACCAAAAACATTTAAAAAGCTTATTAAACTTTAATTTATATATATTCACTTTATGTTTGCACAAAGCTAGTGAAAATGAGCCCTGCTTCATCACTCTGACTTCTCAGTGTTATGACCATACAAAATAAATACAAAAATTGTATTTTCTATTTTTAATTTTCTTATTGTTGTTTTAATAAATGTATAAAAAATATGACCACCATCCTCAAGAGCTATTAAGACTTTTTTTGTTTCCTGAAAATTTAACCTCAAAGGCAGAATTGTAATTATTTACCTAATGAGGCAAATTTCATCAGTACAACAGCTCATGCACAAGGCTGGAATGCCTAGACTATAAATAAGATAACTTCTCCTTGCTTTTAATTCAGGGTAGTCTAATTTATATCACCTGGACTTGTATAAAAAAGAGCTGGATATACTTACAAGGGCTGTGGAGAGAGCATACAACTTTTAACCAGCTCATCTGTGAGAAAGTTTTCAATTTTTCAGAAATACAGACTCTCTTGAAAGAATAAATTATTAAAATGAGAACAATTCACCCTTAAAGCCTACAGAAATGCAAACGCAAATAGCAGATGAATATTCTATATTACCTTAAATACCCTTTATTTCACATCCACATGAGTTGTCTGTTGCACTGGAAGTGTTTGAGCGCTCCAGGTTTACAGATAGTTGTACTTTTATTGGTCACGTACAAGTGTGGTCTAAAAAAAAAAAAAAAACACTAGTCAGACTGAGAACAGTTATGATCTGCAAATAAAGACAATATCAACTTCATTGTATGAAACCAAATGTAATAGTTGGTTTACCTTTAATTTTTTTTTTTTTAATTTTCTGTCAGGAATGTTTTAAATGCTGATGACTTTCATTTTCTACAAATTAATATTGGACATAAAAATGTACTCTGGATCACTGGTATTTTTATGTCTGTTTAGAATTTGCCAATCAAATTACAAATTTAAGTGATTTTGAAGAGAGGTTTACTTGTCACATTTCATAGTATTCTGATTTCTTTTACATACTTTATTAAATAAGTGTTAAACTTCATTTTACAACTTGGGTATTTAATTAGCTTTCTCTTTCTTTATGCACCAATCAATGACTGCATTCCATCTTTTCATGGTTTTGCTGTGAACTAAACTCCTATCAGGTAAATTTCTGTAATCAAGAACATTTCAGTATATATAAAGTTATTCATGTTTTCTAATAGCTTCTAAAATACCATCCAGAACTTAATGAAGTACGGACATGAACTGAAAATAGAAGTATTTTATGCAGTTACATAGCCAATAAAAAGCAAACTAAAAAATGTGGTTAGTCTGGGTTGAAGATAAAAGATATTCTGAAACAATCCACATATTAGTGCAATCCCTACAATATAAATAACTGAAAGTGTAACTGATGTAAATATTTATTAGGTCAACTGCTAGGTAAAACACTATTTTCAGTGTTTTTCATAGCTCATATTTCATTGATTCCAGGAGAAATTTTAATCTGAAAACATTGTCAAAAGTTATATTATTCTGTGAACATGTAAGTGTGGAAAATTCCTTTATTGTGCAGTACATACTTGAGGCATAAAATCTGCTATTCGGAACCACCTGTGAGGTAGAAGCCTGCAGCTGCATAAAATGGATGATGTGAGTATCCCTTTCACTGTGTTGTAAAAATCTTTTAGCTTTGCAGTCAAATACCGATATGGATACTAAGTTTCAATAAACATGTTAAATATCACTCTGAATTTTCAAAGACTTTATGACAATAATTTGGGTTTTGGAATATCACCATGTAAGAACAGGACTGATCTTAGAATGGGCCTTTTTTTCAGATAATGTGATGTATTCAGCCTCTGCAAATAAAGTTCCTCCACAGGATTATCAAAATAAGTACCCAGATAATTAAGCTTTTAAATAATGAATATTTTTTAAAAAGAAAAAGGGAAGACTATTCAATTCTTTTGAACTCACATCAAATATGCATAATATTGATGTAATATGAAAGAAACCATCCTAAAAAGAATTAAGTAAATGCAACATAGCATTGACTGTAATAATGATGATATTCAGTTCTTCTATATGTAATTGTATACTGCAAATAATGGCTCTGTATTTCAAGATAATTCACATTTACATCACAAACTATTGAGAGAGTAGTTTTCTACAGAAAATCTATTTGGAAAAATGTCTTCTACCATAAGACATCATACTGGCAAACAGATGTGGAGCCACTAGCTATGAAAAACAAGATGAACATAAATACAAAGTGAATATAAATACATCAATTAAATAATATGAAATTATACTTGATTAGCTATTATGTGTTGTCTTGCTGTGTCTAAAAACACACAAAGAGGAATGAAAAAATATTTCAAAATATATATTTATATATTTACATGCACACATATCCTATGTATGCATAACCTGTTTTATGAAGTGCTGGCCCCTAAGAAGTAGTGTTTTCTGCAGATAAAAATTAGCTGGAGTCTGAGTGCATTATCTCAGTATTTGCAGGTATTCCCAGTAGAAGGAAGACAAAAGTTTAGATAACGACACAAGCCGATAAACTTATCTATTAGAAGTCTCTTTTAAGGCTGACTGCTTAATATATCCAGTATCTTTCCAAAGCCATTTTTTTACTATCATATTTATTATATTTGCAACATTTAAGATTGCAGTATTACCCTTAAAAGATAATGACTTTTTCATAGTCTATAGAAAAGCTTGCTTTGTTGGTTTTTTGTGGTGTGGGGTTTTGGTGTTTGTTTTTTATTTGAAGCATCAAATTTGGTGTAAATGAGCTGAAATGTATTTCATTGTAGCCAAGGACACATAGATAAGTAGCTGCTGTCAGACTAAGGCATCAGGATCTTTACAATGATTCACTATTTTCCCCTTCCCCAGGTATCCAAGTAAAGAAAAAGAATAGTTTATTCAACCTGATCTAAAAGTGGCATCTATTTACATGGCCAGACTGAGAGGCACCCCAGAGAAGGAGTTAACTGAGGTTGTAACAATCCCTGCAATGCATCTTGGTTCAATATGTGTTCTGCAGGCCAACTGGCATGTGAGAGGTTGTTCATGTGTGTTGTGGAAATCCCTGAGACAGAAGTGTTGGTGGAGGCTGAGGGATTTAGTAGCACTTTGGCCCTTTCAATATGTGGTGTCATGCAGAGATGCTGTGTGTTGCTGAGAGAAAACTTCCTGGTGTGGGCATTAACATTCGCTTCCACTGATGCCTTAAGTTTTAGCTTTCATATTATCCAGATTCTGTACTGTCTTAGTGTGTGACTCCAAATTTCATATAAAGTTCTCTTCACAGGGTAGAGTTAGACAAAACAATCCTTTTCCAGCCCAAGAACCAAGGACACCATTGCAGCATCAGACCCAAAAAGTATAAAAAACGGCAAATTGAGGACAGCAATCTGGGAGGATAGGACTTCATAACCTGAAGCTGCAATTGGACAATTAACCCAAACATGTAAAAGGACCAAAACTTACAAAAGTCTGAAAAAGTGTGACCCATTGTCCATCTTGGGTTTAGCCACGGCCAGGCTCTTGTACTGCCCAAGGTGTATCCTTTGAAGACCTTTTAATAAATACCTACTCTATTCCTTTAACATGGTCTAGCCTCTGTTCTAGGTAGCCTCTCAAGCTATCACCACCTTCAAGCGTTTTCTTTGTGTGTCCTCTCACACACAGCTGTTCTTCCTGATCATTCTGATAATCTCTTTTTCTTCCTCTTTCAGTGCAGATACATTGGTTTTGTTAGTAAATTATGAAGAACATGCAGCAATTCAGGTGAGTTCTAATCAGCACCTTCCATTGCTGCATTACTACTTTCAAACTGGAGATATCTTTTATAAAGCATATGTCATGTGACATGATTCATCTTGCCCTTCTTACTGTGCTATCATTCTGGAAATGACATCATACTATGCCTTGTAGTCAATTAGAGGTCTTTCTCCTGTTCAAATAAAGATAGACAGGCATGTACAAAAAATAATTCAACATAGGTTTTCTTACTATCTTTTGATGCCTTTTCTGCCATTTTAAATTGTGTTTGGCTACTTCTGTTAAAGCTATGAGGGTGGGTTTTATTTTGGCTAAATTTAGATGTCTGGTTGTAATTTGTAGGGCAATTTATCTCACCTGTTATTGATCCTATCTGCNCCTACATTACAACCCAGGACATGATCCTATCTGCCTTATTTTAAAAGGTGCATCTCATTGCTTGCAGAGGTAATATTTCACGATATCAGCTACAGCAGATATTATATGTAGTCAGATGACTCCACCATAAAACAACATTTTCAAAAGAAATTGAAATACCTAAATCCTTATTTTTTTCAGTGACACCTGTGGCAAGCCAATCCTATAGCTTTAAAGAAAATATTTTATTGACTTCTCTAAGGTCCAGAAGCACTGGGAGACATGAACCAAAGTTCCCTAACATGTGGTCCAGCTGACAAGTATTCACATCACAGAGCAATGATGAATTATGCAAATGTGGTATCATACATCAAGAAGCAATATTATAATCTTTGAACAAATAATTTTCGCAGGTTGTGTATTTTGTGTCCTGAAGCATTTTCTTTCCATGGAAGAACACTACATAATGTGATCTATCCACCTCAGGAAGGCATACCTCATTAAACATGTTGCATTTTATGGTGTAGACATGCCATTATATCAAGCACAATTTCAAAGACAAACTCCAAAGTCAGAATTAATAACATAAATAGGAGTTAGATCCAGTGAAGAGTTAAGCATTTCCAGAAGGTTTTTCATCCTGTCCAAATGTATATGTCTAAGATAGGTGTGATGAATTGCCATCTGTCTCTTTCTATTCAGAGCAGATGACTAGCTCAAAGTATGTGCCAGACTGTTACATAAACAAAGACACATTAAAACAGTTTCAGGACAAGTTTAAGCTTTTGGTATCAAAATTCTCCATACATCTAGGCTTCAGCTTCTAGACTTGTTGAGAGGAGATTCAGTTTCACTGCACCTAACATTATCCAAATCTTCAAGCAAGCAACCCTTTCCTTATTTCAACTGATAGGCATGTGTGGCAGTGGATGGGGTGGGAAAACATTATGTGAAAGGCACTGAAAGGCTCATTTGGGATGCTATACATAACTGCTACTGAAGCTCTGGAATACTTATTTACTTGGTATCCTCCCTAAATAGTCATCTCATTTCAATAGGCAGCTCTTTGGAAATCATTCTAAGTTTTCTTTCTGTTTCAAGTAGTTATATGGCCTGGTACAATGGATATGAAATGGTAGAATTGGACCATTTTGCTGTCCAAAAATATCCCTACACCAAAAAAAAAAAAAAAAAAATTAAATAAATAAATCTGGGGAAATCCCTACCATTTTTTAACTCTCATCATCAGCTAAAGAAAGCTTCATGCATCATGGATAAGGAAACCCAGGAGCACCAGTGAGTAACAAAAATCCTCTGTGGAACTTGTCTAGTACCTCTTAGCTATAAAGGAGTGGGGAAAATTGCCAGGAAGTTTTTTCTTTTTCTTGCTCAGTTCCTAAGAGTGCAGGATTCTGAAGCCCATCATGAGTTTCTTTTTATTCTACACACTATGCTGGTTTTGTCTGCTTTGTAATGCTTCAAAGGCTTCTACTTCATCTTGCATCTATGCATACAGAGACATTACAATATGAACAAATGCGCTTAAGCTACTTTCCTTAGTGATCTTTTATGGAAAATGAAAATAATGGATAAAATTCCTTTCTATCTTTTAAATATTAACTTCAGGGTGCGTAAATGAGACTCTCACACTGCTTATGTCTCTCTATTGTTTGTAAAAAGAGCTTATGTCATTTTACACATCTGCATGTTATCTGATGAAGCCCATAAGCAGTGGAGGAAGATTTATAAAAAATATATTTTTTAATTTAATTTTAATACCTGAAGACTCTTAAATGGCATTTTGTTCTTGCATTAAATTGCTCTGAACTGCCATGGACTTCCTTTGCACAAACACATTTGTTAGAAGTCCTATTTAATTAATTTCAATACAAATAGCTTAATTTCAATACAAAATATTTAGTTGATAATTTGTTACAAGGCATGGGTAGTCCACAGTATAGGTTGTTTCCTTTGATAATAGTATCCTAAGAAAAACTCAACATTGCTGATTCAGATATAACAGCAGTGAAGTAGTAGTACCATTTTTTAATGCTGTGAAAGGGGTTATCATCAAGATGAAACAGAAAAGTTCAGCACTGGTCACACAGAAGTGTTAAAATTCCAGTCATGCTCATATCGGTTACCCAGCTAAGTCATGACAGCCTGTGTCCGCCCTACTAACAAACTGCTGGAACATGACCTGCCCAGTGTCATTCAAAGGCAGCTGTCAAAGAGGTCACAGAATCACAGAACAGCAGGTTGTCAGGGATTGCTACAGGTCAGGCAGTTCAGCTCCCACTTGAAACAGGACAATTGAGAATTATAGATCAGGGCATCTAACAATTTGTCCTACTGAGCTTTAAATACCATGCAAAGGATGAAAGTTTTCTTCAACTGCTCTGGCAATCCTGCTGCAATGCTACATTCTTTTCTAAGGTTGAATATTTTCCTAAATGTCTAATCTGAACCATCTGATCCACAGTTTGCTCTCATTCCCTTTATTCTTCTCATCATTTATTTACTGACAAGCTCTGGTCTGTAACTGCTTTTCAGGTAGCTGCCACTGACCTTTGAGTCTCCTCCAGGACACAAGCTCACCCTTTAGCCTCCTTGTTTTCAGAAAAAAACAAGTCCAGCTCTGTCAGTGGCTGTTTTTATTTCCAAGAGTGTGAATAATGGTCCAAATGATGGAGATTAATGAGATCATAAGGCTGGAAGTGACCTCATTTAGCTTGTCCGTTCTGCCCCAAGTAAGATCAATTGCATCTATGCCATTCTTGACAGATATTTCTTTAATCTAAACATCTCCAATAATGAGGGCTCTCTAACTTATCTGGCTCAAAGACTGAGATTTCTAGTAAAATATTTTGAGACAGATAAATTTGGGCCCAAGCTCTTTTCTCCTGTCACAGCCCCATATTTTCAGGGCCACTGAATTTTCATGCTCTCAGCTCCAGCCATCAGTGAGGATAACCACATCCCCTCCACAAGCACACACACTAGAAATAGCACACAGAGCCATGCCAGTGCTGCCACACATGCAGGAACACAGCAAACAACATCAGTGGCTTGATCCTGTTCCTTCCTGCAGAGCAGGACTAAAGCTTGCTAGTGGAATATACTGGCATGTACACATAAACACACATATATATATATATACATGCACACATGGACCTTTTCCTACGGTGAGATTTATATGGTCAAGCCAGTTGCTGGCGCCCAGACCCCAGTCTCCCCTAGTTGCTGTCATCCAGAGCTGGGCCCCTCAAGATCAGCTTTCCACTCCAGGAGCTTGTCAAATAGAACTCTTCTCCTAGGACTCAGCTTATTTGGCTCTGGGTTCTCTAGCATATACACGAGCCCCAGACAGGAAATGCAGTCAACCCCAAGACAGAAAAAGGATTCAATAAAAGTATAAAATAGACTGCAGTGGACAGTATAGATGAGTATACTGACCAATCTCTTTCCCCTTTTTGGTCCTTTCCCCAGACATTTCATATGTTCTACCATTTCCCTTAAGGCAGCTCGTAAATTTTACACAATCTGCATGTTCTCTTCCCACTGGACTCCAAGTCCTAATACTCTTTAGGTAATATCCCTCTAGATTTGATGGCTTTCCAGCGATAGTCTCTTTTTGATGCATCTTAGTGTATTTTACAGCAGGGGCAGTGATCTGATTATTCTCTTCCAATGTTTGTTTTTGGAGGAGCTTATCCACTGTGCTCCTTATTAGGTCACTATAGTCTTTTCAGCTGTCATTGTCCTCTGCTCCTTGCCAAGTCTTTGCGATCAGCCTTTACTCACATAGACTAGAAGAATTCACAATCCATGGAAAAGCATTCAAATAAAATCACAAGACAAATCACAGTGAACTGCTGCCACTACAAAAAAAAAAAAAAAAAAAAAAAAAAGATGAATGATGCAATGAAGGGATTTGCAGTCTTGTTTTAGATGGTATGCCTAGAAAGCATTTTATCGCAAAGACCTTGTTCAATAATTTTTCAGCTACTGATACCTGAAAAATATCAAACATTTTTTGAGAATTTTTTTCCAAAATCAGTGCTAAAAATGTTTCCAAAATTTATCCTAAAAATATAAAACTTTATACAGACAAAGAACGTGGAATGCACTCAACTGAATTTAGTGAATAAATGAATGATGCCAGATGAATAATAAGCTAAAGGTCATAAAAGCAGGACTTTATCCTCACATTAGATTTGCTTTCATTCCTGTGCAAACCTTAACTAGCTAACCAAATGATTTAACTGCTCTAATCCTTGCCTTCATTCTACTTTTCTTAATGTGCTTTCTTGTTTTTGTGATGATCATTTAGGCTGCTTGCATTCCATGCAAAATAATTATATTGGAACATCTCCAGGGCATTGAAACTTGCATTTATACATTTATACATTTTGAATAGTATCCACCACATGTTGAGTACATTTTGGCATTGTTTTAAGTAAAACTAGATGTAAATTCCCAGGCATAAATTTACTAGGCTGTCTTCTAAACTAATATTAGAAATAATGTGGTGGTGTTTGTTTTGTTTTTTTTTAATTGACATCCTGTTCCTACTGTTCAAAATTATTTTTCAATCAAGCACAGAGTGCAGAGGAAAATGAATCAGGGGAGAATATTCTGAAATGGAGCTCCATTTAGTGGATTCAGCAATAAACTCAAGGGGTTTTTTTATTTAGATATGGCAGACTCAATTAGCATCTCATTAGCAATAAGCTGTATAAATAGGCATGTTCAGCAAAGAGGGAAAGAAGTCAATAGTCTGCTGGCAGTCACTCAGTATCCCAGCACCAGGCTTTCAACACACAGAGAAGCTCTAATTAGAAGCTTGTCCACGTGTGTGCATCACTCATTAACTGCCTCTTTACTGAAACGGAATAATGAATTGAGCCCTTTAATGTGACATTAATAAATTGCCACCATTTTGGGAGTATTTGAATGTAAAATGGTGATGTTCATTATCAAAATTATGTTTGATGAGTTGGGTTTGTTCTGGCTCATTGAGAAGGATAATTTTCCTACTGTTAGGACTACTTCCAAAAAAAAAAGTCTGGATGCTTTTGGCTTACTCCACAGAACTTAAAGTGAGAGTCTGGATCTCTGGAAACCAACACTATAAACTCTAGATATGACAGATGATGTAATGTAATGTAATGACATGTTT
The DNA here is from genome assembly GCA_013397395.1 of Sinosuthora webbiana. NCBI lineage: Eukaryota > Metazoa > Chordata > Aves > Passeriformes > Sylviidae > Sinosuthora > Sinosuthora webbiana. The sequence goes on along the minus strand of VXBN01008890.1, from coordinate 393,893 downwards.
CCTGCATCGTGTAGCTACATGTGCAAGGGTAATTGAACATGGCTTGAAGGTATGTCTTGGGGAGAAATTCACTCATCTCCCATTTTATAGCATTTCTTCTGTACTACCTGAGTCCATGAGAAGTAATTCTGCTCTCTCTATATATGGAACATATCTGACAAATATTCAGGCCTAAAAAAATCATCTGTCTCTTGTTCTGAGTCAATTTCCTCTCTTGCTAAGCTTTCTTCTGTAGTGGTTTCAGTTTGCCTATTTCTGTTTCCTGAATTATGTGTAGTGGTTTGAGTGCCCACTAGAACTATTTACTCTTTTTTGCTGTGAGATAGGATTAGGAGAAAAGCAAAGCAGGCTCAAACTTTAAAGGATATAAAGAAAGGTTTTTAAAGAAAGAGAGGAAAAAATTAATAAGAATCAGAATAAAACCTTCAAAACGCTTCTTCCTCCCCCACAACATTTCTTTCCCTTCTCACTGACAACGTGCAAAGAAAAAATTTAAAGCTTAAGGTCAGTTTAGCACCTCTAAAACAATCTTTCACCAGTTCTTTTAGAGAAAGAAATCTCTTTTTCTGTGCCATGGAAATTTCTCCACAAGAAGAACAGTTCTCTTATGGCTTCAATTCTCACAAATAACAGCCACCAGGGAATCTGCATTTGTGAAGTCCCTCCCATATCACGCAGCCTTTCCACAACTGCATTAGGGTCCATGTAAACTCATAGGGTACCATTTTAAGGATGAGTGGTTCAAAAGCAAAGGTTCTCTACATCTATTTTTAAAATCATCCTCATCTTTAGGAACAGAGATCTTCTCTTCCTGGGGGCAGATTTTCATCTTCATCTCATCTCTCTCTCTGTTCAAGCTATTCATAAGATCACAGCTACTTCGATATTTACTTAGTTCACCAAAAATGCTTTTGCTCAAGTCTGCAATCTGAACACTCTCACCTCCCCAATATGTTTTCCATGACTTAAAGGGGTATTCTAGTATATTACAGTCCATTACCATGGCATTGCAAGAGAATTTCAGCCTAAGACTAGGCATCTTCTCTTTCTCCTCCATCTACACCTTGACTCTTCCTTCACTAACCTTGATGTCTTCATATTGTCTTGCTACATGTGTTCACTCTGTCCTTTTCTCTCACTTAAGAGAGGATTACTGCTTTGCAAGTCTCATTTGTGCAAGGAAAGAGTTAATGTCTCACCTAAGCCTGCAGAGGGCATGACGGTTTCTTCCAGGCAGTGGCCGAAAGTGGTAAATTCAGGCAGTGCTGAGGCTGGGTCAGGATCTCAGGGTTCTGGTTGCTGTGGGGCCACTCTGCATAGCTGCAGAGCTGCCCCTGGATGGGACAAGTGGATAAGATCTCAACAGCTGCATGCCCACGGCTGGGGTTCCTCCCCTCCTTTCCTCTGCCCGGCAGCCGCTGGCTCTGGCAGGAAGGCCTTAGCGACAGGATGTAAACAGCTGCTGGGCCCTTGTCCTGGGGCCGCGTTGTGGGGGCGGCTTTAGCAGCAAGATGTCAGCAGCCCCTTGGGCCCGGTCTGGCCGGGACAGGGCATTCCCTCCTCCCCTCCCTATGCCCAGCAGCCTCCAGGGGACCCAGCAAGCTTCCTGGGAAGTGCCTGGCCCCTTGGCAGGGCCCACCCAGCACGGCCCCCATGACAAGGAGGGAGCCGGGCCCGCTCCTTACCGCTTCCCAGGCCTGAAGGAATGAGAACTTGGATTTTTCCCGATTTTTAACCTGTATAGTCCCAGAGGCCTATCCAGCTTTTTAATTGGTTCCACAGGTGGTCAATATTCAAAACTAGTCACTAATTGGTTTTGCCACAGCTTTTCTTCAATCAATGCAAAACCAGAAAACTTTCCAGTTGTATTTCACCTTTTATAGGAAACAAAATGGAACAAAATTGACTATTTTCCTCGTTTGTGAATGCTTGTTTGTAGAAGGTACCAGTCCATGGATTTTGGGCCCCATGTTGCTCACTAAACAAGGGTCAAAACTGGGTTTTTCAGAGCTGCATCATGTCACCATTGGAGTTGTGCAAAGACTAATAGGTGGGTGACCTAGTCCCCTCTCCAGTACAAAGCAGCCTAATCCCATAATGCAGTGGGAGAAGGAGGAGCTGTTAAAATTTTCCCTTTGTGAAATGCTCTCAGAATCTCTTGCCTTTGGCTCTAGTTATGTGGTGGGTATGCTTTGTGTCCTTAGTCAGCCATACAGCTACCTTCATGTGTGGGTTCACATGGCTGATTAGAGACAATTGCATTAGAGGATAAATCTTATAAAGAGCAAGGTAAGGCAGAATCGTTGTGTTATGCATAAAAGAACTGATAACTCTTCAGGACAAGGCAGATAAAGATAAATTCTATATAGCTCAAAAGCAAGCAAATTTTATTCATCCGTGAGTGTAACATGGCTGTCAAAATGTGCTTATGAAACTGTACAATAGCAAATATGAATTTTTGCCAAAGTAGGTTTGCACAACAGACAAGGTTAGCTGTATTGTGGAGAAATATCATAATTTTATCTTTCAATGTTCAAAAGTCATATAAAAACACCCATACTGACCTGTCTCAACTATCTATCAAATTTTAAAGAGCCTTGGAGAAATATTGTTAAAATAAAATCATAAATTTTTCTTATCTACATTTGCTCATATTTCCTCAGTGAACTGCAAATTCATTAGAATGAGAAGCCATGCACACTCAATTACAGTTATTGGAAATAATGTTTATAACACTATGAACACAACAGGCTATTACCAATTCATCTTATACAACTCTCTCCTCATTTTAGTAATCTTTAACAAATAAATACTTGACCGTATTTTTCCCAATAAAATTTCCAGTCTCTGTGGCAAACTGAATGACAGCATGTAATACTGTACTCTAGACAAAGACTTCCTTATTTTTCTTCATGTGACAGCGTTTATTACATATAAAGGCTGTCCAAGGGCTGTTTCCCTGTATTGTATGTTATGTTGTATTAGGTATATGCATAATTCTATAACATCAAATCAGATATTTTTTCTATTCCAAAAGTTTCTCATAAAATGCATTTTGTATATATTTTCTGCAGAAGACTTTTAGGGAAATTATGCCTCTCTAGAAATAAGAATAAAGGTTTTTGAGGAATTAATTATTTCTGGGTTTGACAGAAAAGAAATGGTATATAGTCTTTACATTATTTTCCTCAGCTACCATAAAGTTATTAGATGGTCAATGGACATTTAATTATATAATATTAAATTTATTTAACTCTGTTATCTGCAAGACAGTATCTGTTGTATGAACTTGGAAAGAAGTAAGTTTCCCACATTTTTCTTGCCAGTTCTCATTACTTTTGGGTTTTTTTTCATCCTGACTGATATTTAGATTAGAAGCTTCTTGTAGTAGGACAGTATATGTAAAGTGAACCTGACATTCTGTAGAGCTTCAATTTCACTAATTTTAATACAAACCTTACATAAGTTTAGCTTATAGGAAAGATTTCTTAACTTAGAAAAGCTATTAAGGAAAGTTACTTAAGATCTTTTAATTAATCTAGTAACTTAGTGCAATTTAAGATGAGGTGCTGAGTAGAAACCAGTACTAACTCTATGTGGAAGTTAAATAAAAATAGTACTTGTTTTTTGCTTTACCTAAGTCAGCTAATATTCCCCCTGAGAAATATTTTGTCCTTGGATTTTCAAGGCTAAATAGGAGAAAAAGCTATAGGCCTAAATTCACAATAAGTCAATACTCTTAATTAAGATCTATTCCACTAATAGTCTGTCTGATCCTTGGCAGCGCTTTATCTCACTAAAGACTCCAACAGACATATGATGGAGGATTAAAATCAGACAGCTGAAGCAGCTACAGCCACCAGACAGTCTCCCACATTGTCCTTCAGATAGATTCTGCCACTGAGCAGAATGCCTGATGTTTTGGAAGAAAGTTTCTAAACCAGCATGGCACAAAAAAATGAGTTTAACTGAACATATTAAATTGAAATAATTCTATTTTATATATTGTAAACTGAAAACTTAAGTGATGCAGGCGTTTGCACAAATAACTCAGATATCTGTGTTTTTGAGCAATAATATCTGTGAGTAAATAATGAAGATGGCTAGGGTGATAACAAATTTTGCCATTTAATTTCCACCTGCTGTCGTACCTCTGAATGAAATACAAAGCTGATGAAGCACTCTTCTTTTAGAGGCCCACTCAGAAAAATATCTATTTTCTTGTACATATTCTGGCATTAGATGTCTTCTGGTTCTGAGGAATTCCATGCTCCTAATTCTGACTACCTAACCCTGACTATATTTAAAAAATGTATTTTCTAATTTCCTACATAAGATCCCATGAAAATGTAGAGTGATGCTACACAGATATTGTTATAATTTCAGCTGTAATAAACAATGGCTTCTTAAAATCTTTATCTTGGCATGATCTGATGTTTGTTTTATCTCTTGCCAGACCCAAATCCCAGAGAATTTTCCTTTTGTATCAGAAAGAAGTTGGATTGGATAAACATAGCTATGTCCTCTGTGGGCGACTAGTTTTTTGGGGTTTTTTTGTTTGATTCATATCAAATATCCAACATACCCCATCAAAATGAAATTACTTCTGCTAAAGAACCTTTAGAGGAAAAATTTAGAATTTCAGTGTGAATGCCTGTATTTAACCTGCCATTTATTTTTTAATGGACAATGAAGACAAAGAAGCATTTCTGAGAGTGCCTGTTTATTATATCAACACCTTTTAATATTTAAAATTATTTAAAATCCAAGGTAAATTATTAAAATAGATTAGTTTAAAGAACTCCAGAAGTGTTTCTCTATCTTCATGGGTAACGAAAATCTAGGATGACTAGCTGAGATATGGGATTTTTTACTGTAAAATTTAGTAGAAGAATCCTACCCTACTGATAAAGATATGTCAGTTTGTATGTCACCTAACAGATGAGGCTTCCCCTGAAGTCAGTAGAGGGAAGTCAGTACTCCCTTAATGTGCTTTGTCTCAAAGCTCATTGACAGTTTTTCTTGAGCAGGAAAAATTGTTAAACTGTTATTTGAAAGCCACCATTTACTGCCACTACTTTGAGGGAATATAGACAAAGATCTGAACACACCATTTCAGTTTGAGGTGGCTGGTAAGGAAGATGAATCTTATCCATTCAAACTGTAATGATTAGTTTTCCATTTTTCTTAATCACTGTCTATTTGAAAAACATTTATGTGATTCTTTAATAATGCTTTAAGACTTCACACAAACTCTCATAAACAGACTTAATGTGCAAAGTTTGTTTCTGGCTTTTCTGCCCTGTTGTCATTTTGTGTCCAAACATGCTGCTTTCAAGTGTTGTTTCTATAAAATGCTTCAGGATTTCTTGTGTCATTTTCCTAAATTTGATGAATAATGAATTCAAACATCTTCCAGTATTTCTGAAGCTAAAATTAATTTTACTGAGCTTTTCAACTATAAGTTATGTGGCAACTACAGAATATAAACTATCCACTTCTGCATATTTGAATTTATATTATTTTTCACGTTTAAAAAGTATCAAAGAATCAGACAAAAAAGTCCAATTAGAATAAAATATTCAAAATGTAGTAGAACTTAATTGATGAGCTGAGTTTAACCTCTAGAAAATGTTTCCTCATTATAAATGTAATTATGCTGGGCTTGGGGCATAGTTGTTTTCTGTTTGTTGTGGGTTTTTTTGTTGTTAGGGGTTTTTGTTTTTAGGTTTTTTCTTTATTTGGGTTTTTGTTTAATATATCTGTAGTTTTATATTCTAAGTCTAGAAATTGGCTGATTTTGTAATAACATTTTACTTCAGAAAAGAAAGAAAGATATTTAACCTACTATTTTAGATGTAATTGGCCATCTTACAATAAATCAATAAATCCTGCACTTTATGAAAATTGTAATCTGTTGAAATATTTTTCTCAAAGCAAAATATTATATTCTCGTCATTTGTATAATTTAAGATTATAAATTTCTCTCCAGATCTGTAGTAGTGCTTATACACATTTATTATATGATACAGAGCTATTCCAGAAACACTAAAATAATTATTCCAAGAAAAAAATTATTCTTTCAGCTCTTTCATAGGTTTTAAAGGCAAACTTTTAGTCTTATCCAAAAACTGGTAAAAAAAAAAAATTGCCTCATTTTGACCGAACAGACAAAATTCTGGGTTACTTTTGGACAGAAGTGGAGAATAAGATGCACAGCTCTGAATGATGTGTTTGAAACCACGTGGTTTTGAGAAATATCCATGAAAATAATCATATCTAATTGTGTTTGCAGAATTTAAAAGATTTGGAAAAGCTTTTTAGGCAATATAAATCTACAGTATAAAGACCCAGCAAATATCCATTACAGGTAATATTGTACAACTTCATAACACAACATCTGTCTCCAAACATTAAGATTTTGCATTGTAATAGTTAAAGCTTAGGGTAACAGATTTATGGACAACAGTTGCAAAATACATGTCTGAAAGGAACATCATTCAGATGTCTTCTGAATCACTTAATATTTTTCTGTTTGTCCAAACTAAGCTTCATTCAGCACATTGGTGCTTACTTGATTCTCTGTTACGTATTGGCCAAGCTACTGAACTCCACAATCAGACAAACTAGGAATATATGGAATATACCTGCGCAGCAAATTGCACAAAATGATAAATTGGCTTGCCTATACTGTTAATTTGTTAGAGAGATCCCTGGCATGGGTTTGGGCAATGTGAATTAGAACTATACAAACATTTTGCAGGTCTAATTTAGGTATGAGTAAGCACGATTTGGCAGGAACCATTTTAGAAAAGTGATTTGGATGCACCACTTTGTTTTGGCTAGTAAAAGTGTTCAGTAATGTGATAGTTGACAAATCATGCCAGCTTGGCTGCCTAAACCCTAGCTTGCTTCAGTTTACTAATGTATGTTTCCACTATGTGATTTGAGGAACTTATGGGTTTAATAATGTGTGACAACCCTAAGAATACCAAGCAAAGTGCTTGCAGGAAGACAGAAGTGAGATGGGAATGAAAAAAGAGTGCAATGTACCTTCTTTGGCAAGCATGGATTCTTAAAATGGCTCAGCTAGTTATGTAACTTCAGCTCAGCACATATTTTTAGTGAAAGTTCAGGTTACTAAATCTGGTAATTTTATATTGAACTTTTACAATGTATACTTATTTAAGAAGATGCATCCAGGAAAATGTGGGAATGAAGACATAATTTTAGTACATAAAAAGTATTTAGGGAATAGGGATTTTTTTTTTTTTTTTTACTCAGTGGCTCTTGGTCCATTTTTTTAAAATAAAGTTAAGCAATGGGGCTGATTTTTTGCAATAGAAGGTGTCCCAACCAACTTACTAAAGTGTCTGCTCTGTGCTTCTACTCTTCAATCACCTGATGCACATATCAGTATCCTAGTCCTAAGAATGTTTAGGTTCCCTGTGCCTTTCTGGGAAAACTGAATTTACACATGGCATGGCATGGACATGTGTGACAATTAGGCTGAGTACAAGGTAAGTCAACACATATCGGATTAGTTTGGAAGAGAGGAGGACAAATCTTTCTTGGGAAAACACAAAAGTTTGCTTTGTTTTCTGACCTCAGGAGCAGTTTTTCTATCCTAGGGTGACCTAGGCTGGCTGTAATTTTCTTTTGGAAAAATTGGAGGGTCAACAAATGCAGGAGGGACACAGACTAGTGTAGACATAATCTTCTTGCTCCCATGCAGGAACGTTGCAATTCAGGACTGAAATAAGGAAAGGTAGAAGAAGGCAAGGCAGTCTGAGGCCTAGAAAATATCAATGCTCTGAGGATTTAGGATCCACATTGCCAAAATCAGTTATGGATATGCTGACAGTAGGCCTCCTGTACAAAGAATGCTCAGCTTGGTGAGCCACAGACTTTCTCTGGCTGTGTTGCCCCTGTACCACACACATGGTAAAATTTTGAACCTGGCTAATCAGACACAGCTCTTGCAATCCTGAAATATTCGATATTGTAATTTTTTTCTATTCTTAAAAGAATGGGTGTGCCAGTGTTTAGTCAGTCTCTTTGACACCCACTATCTTTTTTATTCTCATAGTTTACCTGTTAGACTACTTTAATCAAATGAGAAGAATAGACAGTCCTATTTTGTGCCTTTGTAACCAGGCCTCTCAAGCTGACATGAAAACATGAAAAAAAGACCTTCTATCACCTGAGATAACTTACACCCTGCACACAAACAATTTGAAAGTTAGTGACTGAATTCAAAATAAATTTAGAAAAATAGATTTCATTTAGAGGACTTGTTATACAAGTCTAGAAAAAGCTAAACTCCCTGAATAACCACTAAACCAGAGTCTATTTTATTGCAGCTGTGAGACTTGCACACATTAAAGAGAAAGGACTGTATAGTTTGAGCATTTCCAAAATGTGAAGAAAACACATTTTGGAAAAGGGCAATCAGGCAAAGTTCAAACAATTTTGGGTGTCATGGAAAAGACATTTTTACTGCATTGCTTAAGTACTAGCTAAGCAACAATCCTTTTCTAAGCTGCCAATTAAAACATATTAAATGGTAGGAATGACTGTCAGAGTCCAGGGCATCCCTTTGGGCACCTTGGGAGGTCATGGACCTTGGCAGAGATGTCTGAGGCCCAAGAAAGAGGGTTTGAATCCTGAACAGGAGGGTCTGGAACCTGTCCAGGGGCATTGGAGACTCTGGCACAGAGTCCAGGAAGACACTGTCTTTGATTTCAGTCTATGGGAAAGGCTTCCAACTCTGATAAAGGAATTGCAAGCCACAAAGGTGGGAATGAAATTAGTTCAGCTTATCACTGGGTGGAAAATTGTGTAGTTTTGGGGTTTTAGAATGGAGGTGAATGAGCAACAAGATGGAGGATTCTGGGGGGTGTCCTGAGTTCTTCTACTTCTTCTTTGTCTCCATCTTCTGCTGTGACAGTGGCACAATGTAGTTCTAGGGGATTGGGTCAGTAAAAAACGACCTTTTTAGTATAGATGATAGGTATTGGCATGTAATTGTAAACATTAAACATGTAATATTTGGTATAAAGGGCAGCGACATCCCATTGCAGGGGCAATCGCCTGTTGTCTGTGCTTCTGAACAGACCTTGGCCAGGCACAGAGAACATTGTAAGATATGAAATAATAAACAACGCAAGAAACCTTGCAAAACAAGACCTTGAAGACTCCGCTGTATTCTTGTGTTTGGTTCAGGGCTTTCAGAGGGCAAAAGACCCTCAACCACTTGAATCTCGGGTGAAGAAAAACTCGAGAAATGACAATACTTTAGAAAGACTGTACAAAGTGAGGGAAAGACTTCAGTGAGGAACGTGCCACAGTCAAGTAATATAGTCCTCAATCTCATTTCTAAAAAGACTCATCTTTCTTTGAAGTTTTCTATTGTCTTTCCGGTCCAGAACTCAAAATTATTTTTAACTCAGGACAAATGAGGGAGTGTTTTTTATAAAAAAGAGCAAAAGAATTGTCTGCTACAGAGTGAAAGGACTAACACTTTGGAATGCTTTTTAAACTTTATTTCTCAAACTTCTGAAAAAAATCTTATATTTTCTACCGGGAGGCTGAGATTCATTACACTAACTTTCGCAAACTGCAAGTCAGAAGATTGGTCTATGCTAGTGATCTCTTTAAATCCAGTAAAGACATAAAGCTGGGGAACTACTCATCCTGCTTATCTTAAACAGCTTGTGTAATGGAATTAATTTCCTTTACAAAGTGGCAGTGTTTATCTTATGGATGCTTCCTTCTCCAAAACTTTTACAGCTTTTGTGATTCTAATGCAGTCTTTTTTAACTTGATGGTATTAAAGAATTTAGAATAATGGAAAATATAATTATAAACCATTTATACTATTAATAAATATTCTCAGTAAAATTTTCCATTGCACACATTAAAAAGGTATATTTCACATATATGTGTGTACCATTGAATTGTAAAGTAAATTTTATGCTATCCTTGGCATTCACTTGTACATGCATCCATGGCCTTGTACATGCAAATTAGTTTGGGGATTGCCTGTATAAATATTTATTCAGAAGAAAGGTTTACAGCATCTTTGGGTATTTCTCACAATTTAATTGATAGCTAATCTTGTTTTAGTAAGAAAAACAACAAACCAATAACATGTTTTCCCTTTTTCTGAGTATAACCAGTTACCACCAAGTCAAATTGAGAGGGAGGGAAAGTTATAGAGTATAAAAACATGGTGAATGTCTTCACAAATCTATCAAGCCAAAATAATTCATAGGCACTATAATATTAACCTTAAAATTTTCCTGCTTAATGTAAAGAACTTCAAGTAATCACACAAAATAAAAAGTTTATATGATTTATAGAAAGAAAATGAAATGCAGACTCAATGCCTTTATCTCTTCAGCAAGTAATTGCTAGGAACATATTTTCTACTGCTCAGGTTATTTCAATGAAACTTCTAAACCATACAATGCAGAAAACAATGTTTCTATGGTAAAAAAAAAAAAAAAAATGTTCTGGGCTATTTAACTTCCTCAGTACAAATCTCTGATAACATTTTTGACAGGTTTGAGGATGTCTTGTATGGACAGGTGTTTTTGCCAAACTTCTCTATAAAATATTCTTACATTTTGCAATTTTGTACAGTTACAATGCTCTTATTTCCCTTGAATACTTTCTTAATTAAAAAGAAGGGGGAAAAATAATGCAATATATCTAGCCTTTTATTTCATGTCATATGTTACCATATCTTTTTCCACATGTTTATACTAAAGTTTTTACAGTTATCCTCAGAAATTCAAAATAAAGTATTGAAATAAAAATTCACTTTTGTTCTCAGATGTAAAGAAAAAGTTACTTTCTAAGGCTATATGGGAAGTTTTTGATAGAAAACAATTTAAATACAAACTCTTTGCTGGAGTCCTATCAACAGTCCCATAATGTGTTTTGAGCATTTCTCTTTATCTCATAAGATTTAATTTCTTCTGAGACTGTTCCTGCTTGCATGCTTTTAAGAACCCATCCTTATAAGATTTAAAATTCATGTTTTATTGGAACTGTCTCATGTGGGATTTGGCTGCAGGTTAGAAGCTCATCTTTTTATGCCTGCACGTGGATGTGCTATCAATCTCCCACTCTCGGCAGTGGATGTGTCATTACTACAGTGAATGGGGCTTGGAAAATATTTCATCTTATTAAAAAGCAATTACAGAGTAATTAGTGTGTGCTAAACGAATTATTTAGTGTTTCCTGTGATGCCGTGAGTTTTCCAGGACATTCACATAGCACATACATCCACAGATGTAACAGAGATCATAGGAGAACAAAAGACTCTAGTAAAGTAGAAATTACGTTGGTTGTCCAAGACCAACTAAAATTACAGCAACGTTGTGGTTTCACCCAAACCAACAACCAAGTACCACACAGCCACTGTGTTATTGTCCTGCCAGCAGGATCAGGGAGAGAAGTAGGAGGGTAAAACCAAAAAACTTTTGGATTGAGATGAAGACAGTTTATAGGGAAAGCAAAAGCTGCACACACAAGCAAAGGAAAACAAGCAATTAATTCACTGCTTCCCATGGGCAGGCAGGTGTTCAGCCACCTCCAGGAGAGCAAGACCCATCATGCATAACAGTGACTTGAGAAGACAAATGCCATCGGTCCAAACATCCCTCACTTCTTCCTTTTTATCCTGGTTTTCTATTCTGGGCATGACATCAAATAGTCTGGAATTTCCCTTCTGTCATTTTGGGTCACCTGTCCTGGTTGTATCTCTTCCCAACCTCCCCTACTTCTGCTACTTCCTCACCAGTGTGGCAGTAAGAAAAGCAGAAAAGGCCTTGGCTCTGTGCAAGCCTTGCTCAGCAAAACCAAAAACATCTCAATAGTATCAATCCTGTGTTCAGCACAAATCCAAAACACAGCACCATAGCAGGCACTTGAAGAAAATTAACTCTACCCAAGCCAAACCCAGCGCAACTAAATGTTTATTTTAAGAAAGTGAATCATATCTCTGATGGAGAACAGCTGAACATCCATTATTGGACGTGACTGACTTTTCATTCAAAGTGCAATTCAGTTGTCAATTCAAAAGCATAAAATCTCATTTGAAATGTTCTCAAAAAAAACACCTGCTTCCATAGGTGCTGAATTGTGTCTGCCAGTCCAGTGTAGACTCACACGTGCTATCCACAGATATAGATGATTGCATAAACATATAAATATCTCTGTTTAGTTTCCTTTATATTGAACCAAATCATACCACAGACATTTAAAGTGTGTTGAGAAATCTACACTCTCCTGTATTTGTCCTTCCTTCTTTGTTCCCGTCAGTCATGAAGTACCAAATTGTCTGGACAAATCTAGATGGAACATCTGAGCTATCAGAATGTAATTAACTCTAAAGTCTACAGGGATCAATGTCATGTTTTCTAATGAGAGTACATAAGGACGCTGAATAAAAGGAAGTTTTTCAACTTTGTTTAAGTAGGTTTAATTCAGCAATCTATCGTTTGCCTTTCATCTAAGTCCTCTTCTGAATGGTTTTGTCAAGATAAATTTGCTTATTTATTTTTTCTTAGAAAAATTGTCAAGACTCACTGTGCTTTATAGCATATAAAATTGATTTATGCTTACTTTTTTTTTTTTAATTAGATATAACCTTTAAGATATTTTAAAGATAAATCTTAAATATTTGGGGGTACATTTTAGACCTTCATTTGATTTTAATGCAAATTTAGGGTCCATCTGAAGGCAGTTTAATTCAAATTCAGCTCCAGATATTTGGAAAATATGTCTAATTTGAATCATGTCTTTAGATTTCATTATTTTTAAATAGCATTTATGCATATTGTGTTCTTTTGGATGTAATTTTAAAGTGTAATTTCTACTGAATGCAGAAAAATAATCTCCTAATGTCTTCCTGCTTTCAAGTTTATATTCTTTTGTGTGAGTCTTTTCACTGAAAGAAAATAAATGTATGCAGATGACTAATTTTATTGGTTTGGTATGAATAATTTCAGTCTTAAGGTCTTGGTCTAAATTGCAGGTGCAGGTTCAAAGAAGTAAGTGATTGGAATAGATCTGAAGCCTCAACTGGAAACTATTGAATAAATATGAATTCTAAATTGTACCAAGAATTCAGGGTGGGAGAACATGCAGAGCATGGGTGAATTGCATCCTTGCTCTGCTCATGCTCCTGTATTACTGTGGGAAGACATCAGATGCTCACTGCTGCATTCATTTAAATGAAGAAAGGCAGTTTAAAGATCTGTGTGTGGTAAATCATATATGAAAGATATGGTGCCTCAAATATGATGCATGTATTTATTGTTGTTAGAGTTCATGCTCTACTTAGGAATAGTTTCATGATTCATTCAAAGCATGTTTGATGTCATAATTTTTTACCTAAAAATAGTGGATATCCCATCTACTGTAGTAGTATAGTTCCCCATCTACTCACCAATCTAATTATATATATACTGTTTATATATATATATATATGCATGTATGTCAGTGTAGCAGTCTTCCTATGTTCACCCTCAGAAGAATCTGTAAATATAATTCAGATTCTGAATGCCTTGTACACTGTAAAACAAATTCTCTCCTTTTACCTGTCAGCATGACGATTTTTGTCCACTGTTTATTAATATTTATATTGTCTTTGTGATCTATTCAGAATTAGATTTACTTCATTTCTCCAGTGTAATTGTCACAACAGATATTAAAAATATTGTGCATATTTTCTAAAAATTTAGTACAGCACATCTACATTCTCTGAAATAATTGTGAAAACTTGCACTTGGTCTCTCTAGTTATTGTATGTTTAAATTTTAGTTGTCCTACTCTACACATAATCACTTTAGGCTCCCTTTAAAATCAATGAGGGAATAAAATCAGCTCCAAGGGTTTTTCCTTTGACCTTGTTCAAATCCTTGTTTCAGGAAGATATCAATCTTCCTTTGGAAGTGCCAATTTCTCTCAATTAACCATAAGAAGAGTTAGTGTGATTAGCTCACAGGCATATGTCTACTTCCCATCATCCCAACTGCAGTTTAGCTGTCTAGTGCAATTTATTTTTTTACTCACTCATTTCCCTTTAGTATTCAAAGGTTCACAGTTTTTTTACTGTGAATTACAATTCAATAGAAAATGTCCTTTAAGAAGTATTCCACAGGCACACTGAATAATATATTTAAGAATTACAAACACCTGTCTTATCAGACAGATAATTTAACTCATTTGCCCATTATGCTGCAGTTGGTTATAAGAAATTACATATTTGCACATTAAATTACCATTCTTAATGTTTTAGTATGTTTGTGCTAAAACAGCCAATTTTAAAAGAATAATATATGTTCATTTATTTTACTAAGCAAGAAGAGCTATGCAGCTCTTTCATGACTATTCTATTGGTTTCTAGGCTGCCAGTTGTAATAATTTATCCTCCTTCTTACAGATCTCAAATATTCCAGTTTTTCCCCTTTTATTTGCTGCTGATGAAGAAATTGTGTTCCATGTACATATTCAATGTGTATATTGAATGTATTCCACATTTCCTTTTCACACACATTCTGTATATTTTTGAAATGCTGGTAGTGCATTAACTTGTACATCACAGGAGCTACTGCAGAGACAAGCAGCAAGGAAAAGGCAGCTTCCGCCGCCCATTGCTGTTTCTCTGAGCCATTCATCCCTCAAGTAATTTAATAAGTGCTCCATTAAGAAGTGGATGCCCATGATTCCCTGTTGTAAGATATAGCACAGAAAGCTTCAAACAGCTCATAATGATTTTTTTGTCTCTGTGCAATCTGTGCAATACTATAATTTTTCATACTTTTTATTTATTTTTTTTTTTAAATACAAGAAGAGCCAAGGACAGAAAAAGTACTTTTTATAAGAATAGTGCAGCAGAATTTTTTTCTAAAACTTGTATTTTATCTGTCATGGATTGCATCTTTAAAACAAAAGTGTAACAGTCACCAATCACCCTGAAACCTTATTAGAAATCTCTTGGTTTGTTCCTAGTTGTGTCTCTGAGGTTTTATTTGATCTTTAAAACTTTATCTGTTCAGTGATACCTTTTTCAGAACATTCTGATTGTCAAAGGAGTACACAGATTTGATATCATTTGATTTATCATTTCTTTTAATAAGTGGCTTTTCTTTGTAGAACTTTATTAGTAAATCACCTCCAAGAGTGATGCATAGACATACTGAAATTGAAATCTCCAAGAGTGATGCATAGTCATACTGAAATTGAAACTCTCCAAGATTTTATCCATATAAACCCAAAACATTTATTTTTATACTAGGTTGTCTTAGAAAACTTATTAGTTCTGCTGATGAAACACTGCAAAATATTTATCTCTTGTTATCATATTGAAGAAACGAACCCTGTACATTTAAACACGAGCTGATATACTTCCTCCCGAAAATTTCTCTCATTAATTAATAATATATGTTTTATTACTATATAAAAAATCAAAGGGAGTCTAAGTTGATAAAAGAGTGTATTCTCTACTTCCCACCCTTAAAAGCACAAGAGTGATAGAAGGATAAAAATTCCCTTTGAAAATTCTATATAAGATTTTTTAAAAGATAAATTTGTGACTGCATGAATGATACTTTTGACAGATTATCCTCTGCAATACATGCAATGTTATAAATGTATTAATTATTCTTCATTTATTTCTTGATCTGAGCAATCTCATAATTACAAATGTACATTAGTACTCTTCTTAAATACATCAGAAGCTACAGATAACAAAAAAAATTGTTAGGGGAAAAAAAGAGCTTAAACTTGATTTTCAAATAACAAAACAGGAGAAGTAAGTGGTTTCTCTGCATTAGAAATATTTTGTGTAGTCCAATAAAGACCAACAACCTGAAAAGTGTCAAGTCTTGTCTTTTTAAAGGGAATGGCTATTTCCAGACTAAGGTAAAACCATTGAACCGAGGAGGAGTGCTACTTGAACTGTCCAAGTGCCTGCCAGAGATCACTCTCACAGTTTAATTGTCCAGCTGATGCAGTTCCAGTGCTTGGACACCTGCACTGGCACTGTGTAGTCTCCTAATATATGAGCTGCTGAAACACCTCTCTGTGCTTCCACAAGAGGAATAATGCTTTGTATCTGTCAGAGAAATGCTTTTTCAAAATCCAACATCCTAATTTCTTGCGGTGACTGTTTTCAGGTTGACAGGAGAAATTATGTATGTATATGAAAAATATATCCCAGAATATGGGATTCAGAGATACTATCATATAATATTTGATTCACTATAAAATTATCACAATTATACATCCCCCCAACCATATTTTTCTGCCCCTCCAAATGACCAGAAAGGCTTACTCATAGCTCAGGACTGGATGTGTGGACACCTGGACACTTGAAACAAACTCTAATTTACTTTTTTTAAATAATAAATTGTACAGTTCTGGTGCATATGCTCACTCTTGGATATATACTGACTCTTTCAACCGAGATCCAGCTGTCTGTACCTCTGCTGCAAGGACAGTTCTGTTGTGCCACTAGTAGCTGTCAAACAGCCACACACTACAAGCCTGGTACAATGTATTAAGGGAAATTGGTGCCAGTTTGGTTCTTACGCTGGGTTTGGAATTGCAGCAATTTGAGTGCTGCCAGGTTAGCAATGGGGTTCTTCCTGCAGTGGTGCAGTCAGACAGATGTGGGCAAGATTAGTCAATCCTCCCCATATATCTAAGCCTAGTTACATCATCTTGAGGTAACTAAGTTTTGCATGGGTGAAATGAAGAATAAATCACTTCTGAGTAGCAATGCTTAAATGTGATGCATCACAGAATGTGAAAATGTCAATTTGAAACCCTGGAGATGGATGATGACATGATGTTTGTAGTATGGGTCATTAAACTCATCATAGAAATTCAGCTAGAGGTGACTCAGAGCAATTATTGTGCTGTATTTATTTCATCGCTGTGATGGACAGACAAAACACTTTGTAACTCTCTTTTTATAGCCTGTAGTAAAAGGACTTTTTCTTGTTGAATATGAACATGAATGTTGAGGAAAAAAATTGATTAAAATCAAACTTCAGATAAATTTTAAAAATAAAGTTTAAAGTTTAAATAATAAATTTTATTTATGAAATAAAAATGTTAAAGAATCTTATTTTGAGATATTTTCCATGTTCTGTTTCCTAGAGTTCCCATATCATTTATTATAATGTTCCTGAAGTTTTCTGCAGCATTAATTGGGAAAACCTTTCAAAAGCTGTTTGCCTTGCTTTGTGACGGCACATCTATACTGAATTATGTAGTACAGTGTGCTATTCTAGTATCACACATAAGCTTTTAACGCTGCACTGCACAGATGTGCAGAAAGACATTGAGGTGCTGGAGCATGTTCAGGGAAGGGCAGCAGAGCTGATGGGTGAGTAGGTCCTTTGAGAAGCAGCTGAGGGAGCTGGGGGTGTTTAGCCTGGAGAAAAGGAGGTTCTGTGGTGACCTTATACCTCTCTGCCACTAGCCAAAAGAAGCTATAGCCAGGTGGGAATCAGCCTTGATCCTGATGATCTTGGAGGTCTTTTGTCACAGAAACCTAAATGATTCTGTGACAGAAATATTATGGAAGAGAACAATACACTTCTTTCCCTTGAAATGGCTCATCCATTCTTTAGTTTCTTTAAATTGGGCTGTGTGTCTCAAAATCAAGGGCTCCTGATTAGGGTTTACAAAGTCTGAACTAATGGATGTGTTTTCATTTCTCTTAGAGGACACTGAGAACTAAGAATATCTTATTAAAGCTTCCTCTGTGACAAGTCTTTTTGACACAAGCTTCAAAATGGCAGAAGATCTGGACATAAACATACTATGTATGATATCAATGAAAAATCAGAACCTTAATGAGAATTTTAAGATGATGATTTTACACACAAGTGAATTCATTTTCTAGGATGCAATTTTTAAATTAAAGTTTCCCTGAAATGCTTAGCTAAGCCCAAAATATTTTGTAATGGCTGATTTGCTGTCCAGGAAGGGAGGAGTTACATAAAATTTTATGTAATTTTAGTTACTGAGAGAGCACAAGACTACAATGACAGCTCTTTAAAACTGACATATTTAAAGAGCATTCTACTTGTATTCTCATAAACAACCAGTGTCAGCCAAAGCTCAAACATATCCCTTCACTTTAAACTGAAAGAAGAAGAGTTAAAGAAAAAGTAAAATAAAATGTTCAGATATTTCATTTTTACTCAAAATTGACTATAACCTGTAGGTTTATTTGGGGACTTTTTTAAAAACAATACTCTAGAAATGAAAAACTTATGAATTGGCATGTTGGCTTCACTCAGATAAAGCTTATTTTCATTTTATGTCTTTCTCAATTTTAAAGTGGATTCAGAGGTTTTTAACAGATAGTTCTTGTATTTCCACAGACATAACAAATCCAAATAAAATTATGTTCACCTGAAAACTCTTTGGAAGTCAGAAAAGTTTGGAAACAACAGAAGTTGGGCTATATTCTCCAACTACAAGGATCAGTTTGAAGGAGTATTATTATCAAATATTAGAAAAAGAGGTTTGCTAGTCTTATAGGAGTGTTAATGGAAACTGATCAGGTTATGGAAGAAAAGTCAAGAACTTAAAGGAATGGCATATTATTACCATTTACGCAGTACTCATAAAAAAAGTATATGAGAAAGGATTAGGCGTATAAATCTGATGAGGAGCAGCCGAGGTGGTGGTGATCTTTAGCCTTGAAAAAAAGGAGGCTCTAGGGTGGTCTTCTCACTCTCTACAACTGCCTGAAATAAGGTTGTAGCCAGGTGGGGATCAGTCTCTTCTCCCAAATAATAAGTGATGGGATAATAAGTGAGAGGAAATTTTCTCAATCTGAGCCAGGGGAGGTTTAGTTTGGATGTTTGGAACAACTTCTGTGTGGGAAGGGTTGTCAGGCATTGGAACAGGCTGCCCAGGGAACTGGGTGATCCACCAGCCCTGGAGGTATCTTAAACACAAAGATGTGGCACTCAGGGACATGAGCTGTCTTGTGCACCTTGGCTGGGGTCTCAAGGTTATAAAAATTAACTTCATATACTCCTCAAGCAGGTATGCAGTCTGACTTCCATGATGGAATGGCACTTCCCATGTGAAAATAAGTGTTCTGTGGATCACACGATATATTAAAACTGCAAGTTTATAGTTACATGATGTAGAAGGTCATGGCTGGCATATGGAATAGCTGTGCAGAGCAAAGTCCTCTGTAAATTGGAGAAAGAGATACACTCTGTGACAAGCACTATTCATGAGCCAACTTATCCCTCTGATCTCTTTAGTTTCATTCATTTTGAATTTGACCATTGTGAGTGCATCTATACAATTGTGTCCTGGCCCAGCAGCCTATACCACTGACTCACAACATCAGTTTGCTGCTGACCTCACTGTTTGTATTCATGGAGAAATTTGGATGAGAAGGAGAAAAGGGGAGGGGACAGTATTGACGGCACACTAAGTTTTGTCCCTGCTTGTAGTAGGGATAAGACCAAACACAAGCAATTTGTGATGTCTTTCTCACTCACAGTCTTATTAAGATACCTCAGCAAATCTTGCAACTATCAAGGCAGGCACTGACCTAATCAATAGAAAATGGATTTTCAAGACACATACTTAGACAGGGTCACCAGTCATCATGTCCATTAAACAGACAGTGTGATAACGACTCTCCTTTACTGATCTTGTTTTATTTCCTTCTTTTAAATTGGAAGCTTCTGAATAGTGACCTTTATTTTCAGGGTGCTGCTCAGTTCTGTAATACCCTTTATCATAGCATTCAGAAGAAAAAACAAAAACAAAAACAAAGATTTGATAACTCCCCAGCTTTCTAGGAAATTGATTTTTGCCCCTAACCAAATTAGTAGTTCTTGAAAAAACATGCCATAAACATACAGGAAGGCTGAATGATGAAAACAACTTCTGTAAAAGAAAAGGTGTATAAGGAGGGTATGTGGCAAAGGGACATAAAAATTTAGTTACCTTGAAAAAATTAAGTGGCTACTGCTTTTCTGCTGCTTCACCTAAAACACTACAATAGGCACCAGAAGAAGAAACTTAAGCAGTCTTACCAAAATATCTGAGAACTTCTATTATCCTACATATATATCATTAAATTGTAGAAATCAGTGCTGCAGGGTGTTGTGGATTCCACAGGTTTTAAGAGCTTGTATTTAAAAAATAATAAGGAAAGAGAAAACCCATAAAAGTCTTCAAATTTCAGATCAAGCTCTGGTTGAGGGGTGGATTTTGTAAAATCTGTATCTTAAAAATTCCTTTTAAGATACAGATTTTACAAAAATAGAGAGATGCTATATATTTGAAATAGGATAGGAAAATATCACTTGCTATATGCTTTTTACCTAATTGCTTCCTTTTATTCATGGTTATACTGGTCTCATTTCTTTCTGTGTTTCAGCACATACTTTCCTACATCTTTTAGTAGCCAGGGAGTGTCCTCCAGCCACAGGTAGATGAAGCTCAAAGTTCTGTGGCCTCTTCTCATTCAAAAATTATTCCAAGATTCCATTGAAATCCATTTGAATACTTGAGATATATAGGTATTTCAAGATATTAGATGAACACTAAACTGAAGGAAATTTTAGGAGAACCAAACTCTTGATGTTATTGTTTTCCAGCGAGCAAACATAAGTTCTTACTTTGACACATTTCTCATTGGAACATAGTCAGTCCTCCAACACTTTTTTATTAAATTATCCCTGCCTAAACTCTCATTAAATGTGAGGTTTACACCAAGCTGTCTTCCATGACAGTCTAAGCCATTTGAGAAAGGTGAAAATTTCATTGGTAGGTGAAGATAGTGAAATGAACAAGGGAGATAGAAAACCTGAAAAATCTGAAATGACAATGTTGCTGCAGTACCTTGTTCCACTCTGAAGTCCTGTCTATTATCTCTGTACTGATATTACTCTGCTGCAAAGAGACATCACTGTGGGGCAAGACTGATTCCAAGTGTTCAAAAAGAAACTGATACATCTTCCCATTTGGCTTGAGTGGATACATTTTAAATGTATACTATTAATCTTCCTCTGACTGAAAACTAGATTCCCTAATTTGGAAGAAAAGTGAAGAGAATACTCTTCTGATTTATAAAGTCTGTGTACACCTTAAGTAAGTTTGCTGTAGAAAGAATTTTTCATTAAATGAGTCTGGGGATCTACAGTATAAGGAGTATAAGTATAATCCCAGTATAAGGAGTGCTTCTATCTGTTGGATACAGTTTTGTACATTAAATTCAAACCTGGTAAAATAGTTATTGGACTGGAATAAATAAGAGAAATTCAAAGCATAGGAAACATGGGACTTCATACAATGCTCCTTAGGTTTAATTCAGTTTCCAGGCAAGATCATGTGTCTGTCAATAGGTGGAAATTCATGTAGATTATGTCTGCCTGTTGGGAAATACAGGGACCAATTTTTTTCTTTTATCTATTCAATTGGAAACTACGTGCTATGTATAGGCAGATTTTCAGCATGATATAGGAAACACATACCTCAGCCTCTTCTTTTCCTATAATAACAACGATAATAATAATTGAAATGTTAGTACCTTATGCTAAGCTGTATAAATCTTAAATAAGAAACTATATTCTGTTTCCTACTAAAACACTAAAGGTTGGTTTGCTTTTTCCATCTTCAAGGTATACTGAAAATTCTGTATGACAGTATAAATATCAGCTCTGTAAATATGTGGTTGAAATGCTAAAACCTATATGCTTTTTTATAAATTACATCTGAATATATTTCAGTTTCACCACATGAAAAATATTTGAAAAGAACTCATGGAATTAAATATATTTTTGTGGATGTGAAGATGCTGCCATAGAATTTACATTCCTATTCAATTGAAATCAGTAAATCAGAGTTTTGACGAAACTCTCAGTCCTGTAAACTGGAATGTCAGAACTATACAGTTTCCAGACTAGCAAGAAAATCCCTGAATTTCTAATTGGTTTGCTGTGCAAATCCTCTGCTTTTGTCAACTATCAGGATAACATTCCCTCTTGTGCTCTGTTTATACTTAACCAACAACTTTTTTCCATTAGAAAGTGTCCTAAGCATGTATATGGTGTCTAACAAAGCATGTTCTACTCTCTTGTCCCTATTTGCATGCTTGGACCAGTTTGAATTGATTCAATTAGAGATTTAATTAATAAAGCAATTTGATTCATATCACTGTTTAATGGACAGGATGGAGGCCAAAAGAACATTAAAGAAACTAGATCAGACTTGTTATGCACAAAGTTATCACTAACTTTGGATATATCTCCCTCTATTGCCTATAGTAATTCAGCTAATTCAACTGATTTAAAAGAAACATGATTTTAGAACTAAGGTGGTAGAATATCTCTTAAAATGTTGTAGTGTTCTATTATGGAATCTATAAAAATGTAAGTACACACGGATGAGGCTGGTCTTCCAGGTCATAACTTTTACCGCATAATCAGAAGCAAGTTTATAATTGAAAGGATTAATAGTTACTACAGAGCGCCCCAGAGCAGTAACCTTATCAAACAATTGAATACATTTCAGGAAATCAATACACCATTGTCTCGCCACATAGCCATGAGTTATCTTGAAATTTTACAGAAAGATATAAAATTTGGAAGAATGGACTTTTGAAGTGTAAACAGGAAAATATCATTCGTTCATATAGTTGCTTTAATGCGGGTATCTAGACCTGATTGGTGGTTAGATTTGGCATCAGAATTATTGAATTACTGATAGAAAAAGCATGGCTTAACACAGTTTACTGAGATTATTTTCTAGAAAAATTGTTAGCAGAAGGTTTTAAATTGATGCATTCAGAAATGGCTAGTGAAAAGCTATTGAAGATGTATCTTTAAAAAGTGTGATCTTGTCCATGACAGAAGAATTTGAGTAAAAAGGGACATGACAGAGGCTCATGAAGCAACATATGCTCTAGAATCTATGAACTGGCTCTCTTGTGTTACTTTTCATACTACAAGAATGAGGATTTGTGCAGTACAGTTGATACACAACAAACACAATGTTAAAAAGACAATATATTACATAAAATTCACAGCCATCCTGTAGTAAGGAATGCCACAATTACTGTTCAGGCCAAGACTTTTTCTGTGTTTTAAAAAAAGACGAGAGGTTTATAGGTGTAATGAAAACTTCTACTACCTACAATAGAATTAAAAGATGCTACAAGTCTTTTTTTCATGACAGAAATGAACCTTTGCCAAAACTCCAGTTGCTCTTCAGACACAGAAATCCTTCCAGTGATTCTAAAGAGGGAAAGATTTTATATTCATATTTTCAATAAGTAGGACTGTGAAATCTCCTATTGACATTTGTGATTGAGTAATTTTTAAAATTATACAATAGAGATCAAATTACAAGAAACATTAATATGGTCTTTTCACATTCTTTTCACATTTAAGATATTAATTCTTCAGACAGTATTCTGCTTTGCTTTGTGAGGGGTACTAATTTGCAATGTTTGAAGTATTCTTGGCGATACAAATGTGTGCTACTGTGAACAAAGTTGTTCCTTTAAAGTAAATCTAAATGTGAGATAAAAGAATTAGTGAGATGAAGCTGAACAAACAGACATACTAATGTCAAGGCCCAGGAGAACATTGACTGTATCATTTTAATGAGCAGCTAGTTAGCCTAGAGTCAGAGCTTTTTTATCAGCAAAACCTTTTCACTTGCACATTCATCCTCAATGAGGCAAGATGGAAAACAGGAACATCATTTTCTGACAACTTTGATGGTTGTCTTCTCCTCTCATCCCTTCCGAGATGCTTATGTGAAATGATAAGAGTGAGACAATTCCAAATAGAATGTCCTTTGTGGAACATAGGTCTGAAAAGATAAAGCTCTCTGCTTGCCCTAAATGACTACTCAGGTGCTGAAAAGACACTAAGGAGCTTGAATATGAGTCCTACCTATCCTGTTATTTGTTTGGGTTTTTTTTTTTTTCCCTTAGAGAGAAATGATACTTTGTATGTAAGGAACTCTCCTGATGAAATTTCACTGAGTGCAATCGACTTTCACAGAGTCTGTTGGCAAAAGTTAGCTGATAATTTTATGCGTAAAAGCTGTGTAGTCCTCTTTTTCCTCTTTTCCCTCTTATTTCTTTTTAATCATCTCCAATCCTAATGATCCTTTTCCACCAATGAAGCTTGAAATAAATATGAACATAAAATATCCAGTTCATGATCTTTGCAAATTGCCACATTGTTACAAGAATACATCTTAACCGTAATCACTGAAGCATAAATTTTGCATGGATTATAAAGTTTATATATTTCACAAGAGACATTGCTCTTATTCATCCCAGTTTTATATCAGGGTTTTATACAAGTTCAAGTCCATTGACTTTACTGGAACTTCCCCAAGTTTGCACCAGTGCAAACAAGACTGACAAACAATAATAATCCTTCTTTTTGCAATTATACAAAATATTTTTTTTCCAATAATGTGTTTCAATTTTTTTTTTTTTCTGATAAGTTCTCCATCTTAAGGGAATTTCACACTAGCAAGTAACGTTGTTATATTACTTTTGGACTTAAATTCTATTAAAATATTTTAGCATTTTTCAAGATAAGAGTTAGTTAAGCATTTATTGTTTTGAAGGCTTCTATATTATACTATAGTAAATTATTTAAAATAAAACTGTAGGGTTTTTCCTAGTCTAAAAAAGATTAGAAAAATTTAGATATTTAAAATGCAAGACATTTATATCTAAGATGTTTACACTATATCTCTATGTAATGTTTTAAAGTTATTCCTATAAGATTGTACATAAGAGAGAGAAAAGGGAGCTGGAGAACTTCAAATAAGCAGTCCCAACAGCTGGAATTTATATGCACTAACTGTTCCTTTTACAGCATTTGGACGTATATGTGAGACTGATTTCTTTTTCATGAGTGTTAGATTTATAAGTATCAAGGATAAAACTTTAAATATGAAAAAGTGTGATAATTTTGTATGTTCTGATTATCTCAAAATCTTGATTAAATATAGTCAATAAATGATTAATATTTTTGATATTTACTCTGATATATATCAATGTTTTCTGAATAATTTTATTGACTCTTAAGATAGGCTTTCTTCTGCCACTGGTTTATTCTTGATCTTGCAGGATTCCCAAGTACAAATCAGTTTTATGTTTGTTTTGAGTAGAGCTGCTACAGATCATGTAACTTATAATTGCAAATAGGCAATGATAAGTATCAAAACATATAAAATATCGTGACTTCAAAGGAACACACAAGGACCACCAAATCCAACTCCTGGCCCTGCACAGCACTATCCTCAAGAGTCACAGCATGTGCTTGAGTGTTTGTCAAATGCTTCTTGAACTCTGCCAAGTTTGGTGACACGACCACTAAACTGTGCAACTTGTTCCTGTGCCCAACCACATTTTGGATGAAGAAATGATCCAAAGATCATTCCAAAGATCCAGACTTAATCTTCCCTGGCTCATCTTCATGATATTCCCTCAGGTGCTGTTGCTAGTCACTATGGTGGTGTCTGGAATCACCGGTCCAAATAGAAAGTTTGTATCCTTAGGTTTGGTGGGTCTGAACCTCAGGCTGAAGCGTAGCTCGGCGTGGAAGAAGAAAGAGTGACTCTCACATGGGTTGAAGATAGATGTTTATTGCTCCAGAGAGAGAGCCGGAGAGTCCCTCTGGGGTTCAGGTTTCAGCTTTTGTATCAGGAGCATGGGGAGGGGCAAGGGTAAGCCATAACCAATACCAGGTAAGGAGGGAGTGACCAAGACAGAAGGACAATACACAGGAAATTTGATACATGATACAGGGTTGAGCTACAGGCTTTGCCATTCATGTTAGCTCTTCCCACCCAGAATGTTTCAGGTTTCTGGACAGGGACACAGAATGGTTGGCATACCCACCACCAGGGAAAAACCAAAAGGGTTAGTAGGGCAGGGGGTAATTTAGACTGCACTATTATTAATTAAATGCACCGCAACAAGTCACCAGAGAACAGAGATCAGTTTTAAATTATGATTGGATTGATCAAGAGGAAATCATGCTTGACCAATCTGATAGCTTTCTATACTATCATGGCAGGGAGGGTTTATAAGGGAAGGGAAGGGGATATTTTCTGCCTTGATTCTGCAAAGATTTTGGCAATGTTTCCTCCTATAACGTCCTCATAGGTAGACTCAGAAAATGTGGGTTGGATGAATGGACAGTGAGATGGATCAAGAACTGGCTAAATGGCAGATCTCAGAAAGTCATGATCAGCGGAGTAAAATCCAGTACGAAGTCTGCAGTCAGTGGTGATCTCCAGGGATCATTTCTGGGTTGGGTCTTTTTCAGCTCATCATGGGCTTGGATGTAGGGATACAGTGTACCCTCAACAAGTCATGATACAAAAACTGGATGCTTATGATACAAAAGTGGAGGAGCTGCTGAAGCATGATTAGCACTTTGATAGGCTGTAGAGCTGGGCAGAGAGAAATCTGATGAGGTTCAAGGGCAAGTGTAGGGTACTGGAGTTGAGGAGGAGTAACCCAAAAGACCAGCACAGGCTGGGGTTTCCTCAGTACCAGAAAGACAAGAAGATGCTGAAGAGGATACGGCAGGGACCACAGAGTTGATTAAAAGTCTGGAGTATCTCTCTTATGAGGAAAAAATGTGGGACCTGGGCCTGTTTAGCGTAGGAAAGAGAAGAATGAGAGGGGATCTCATTAATCCATACAAATATCTCAAAGGCAGCGTGCCAAGAGGATGGTGCTAGACTCTTTCCAGCAATTCCCAGTGACAGGACATGGAGCCACAAACTAAATCACAGGAAATTCCACCTCGCCATTAGGAAGAACTTCTTTACATTGAGGGTGTCATAGCACTGGAACAGGTTGCCCAGGGAGGGTGTGGACTCTCTCTCTAGAGACATCAAATCCTACCTAAAAATATGATAGTAATATGTGAATAAGAATATTCCAATTCCAGAGTTCTCTCTGTTCTTTTGAAAAGGAAACTGAATACTTGAGTATTTTTTCCATGGCTTTGTTTGCTCTAATTTCTTAGTCTACACTAGATGTAGCAAATTACACTAAGTCAATGACTGAGGCTTTGAATTATATTCCTTGTTCTGGGCCACTGTTAAAATGGTGCCTGGTTCAGTTTTGGCTTGAGACATACAAAACTCATTTGCAAAATTCCCACACACAGCACTGACCAGTAAGCAGTGTGGATACATAAGCCCCATAAGCAGTGTGGATACAGTTGCCCTGCACTGGAGTGTTAGAGAATGTTGTTGGCTATAGATTAGAAGTGACCATGCAGTTGACCTCAGGAGCAGAGAATAAAACCTTTCACTAGGTTACAAGCAAATACTTAGCTTCAAGGCTCACATCCTTCTAGAGAGGATCATAACCCAGATTCTCACTTCAGTAGAGCCTCAGGCTTCCCTGATGAAATGTGTTCTCCTGCACACTATTTTGATTTCTCCTGCCAGGAAAGCTGATCAAAATGTTTAGGTTTTAGGAATTAAATGCAAAAGTCATGTAAATAACAGCAAAATTGCAAAGCACAGAGATGCGATTCAAGGTCAGCGCAATTACTGTATAACCATTATCAATCTCCAGACATCCTTCTGTTTGACTTTCAAAGAAAATTCATTTTTAATAGCATCATAGTCATTATTTTGATAAATTAATTATATTGTCATGTAAAGCCACTCTTATCTAAACAGTTATATGTGGGTCTTTTTCAGATTCCATCATAACTACCTTTGCTGGCACCTTTACTACTTTTCTCAAAGAGGTTGTAGCCTACATGACTGAAGATTGAACCGGCTGCTTTATAACCTGCAGGACGAATTTAGGTAGCTGAAATTCAATTATGCTAATCTGAATTCAGCTCAGATACCAGAGGCAACATTAGTTTTCCTGCTGGGATTTTTACCTCTGTAACAGTGTGGTAATCTTTCCTTAGATAGTATGGCAATATCTATTTGTTCAGTGTGGACCATGGACATGTTTGAAGCATAGTATAAATGTTTCAAAAGTAAAAATAAGTAAATTAGAAACATTCCTAATTGTCTCAGTAGTACAGATTCCCAGAAGAGCTTCATTAGAATTTTCCCATTTAAAACTATGTGTTTAAAAATACAACCACTCAAAATGATCAGATATATTAAACACTATCACACAAATGAATAATTTACAACTAATAACCAAAACATATAATTATAGGACTTTAGTAGTTTAATTTGCTTTACCTATCTCTTCCTTTCTCAGTCCTTTAAAAAGGATTGACTAATGACTTTTCACTCCTGCAAAAAATTTGCCTGCTGCTAAGGGATTACAAACCTGATTATTTCTCTATCTGTCTTCAAATTTCCCCTTACTTCCAAGCTACGTTGTTCAGAACCATGGACTGTTGTGTTATTCATTTCCAGGCTGAAGGACATGGAACTGTTGTAGTAAGCACAGAGATGGGCCACAAAGTTGATAAGGGGAGCAGAGCACCTCCCCTACATAGGCTGAGAAAGTTGGGACTTGTTCAGCCCAGAGAAGAGAAAGATTTGTGGAGACCTGAGAGCAGCCTTCCAGTATCTGAAGGGGGCCCATGGGGAAGCTGGAGAGGGACTCTTTATCAGGAGCTACAGTGACAGGACAAGAGGGAATGGCTTCAAACTAAAGAAGAACAGGTTTAGATTAGATATTAAAAACACGTTCTTCACTGGACTTCGAGGCACTGGAACATCTTTCTCAGAGAAACTGTGGATGTCCCACCTGTGGCAGTGTTCAAGTCTGGGTTGGATGGGGCTTCGAGCAAACAGGGCTAGTAGAAGGTGTCCCTGCCCATGGCAGGGTGGTTGAACTAGATGATCTTTAAAGTACCTTTCAAACCAAACCATTCTGATTCTATGATTATGGGTTCAAATATGAGTTAGCTTCAGAATTTTGGAGGTAGTACCATGATGTTTTTAGCATAAACTGATTTTAAATGTGTTTCAATTAGACCATAATATCTACTCTTAAAATTTAGCTACTTAGAAAAAAAAAAAATCCATTTATTGGATTGGTTCTTTCATACATAGTTTTGGGGTTTTTTCCATGTGTGTTCCAAAATTTGCCATCATGAAGTTTCAATATATAAACTGCAATGTCAAATAAATTGTCTCCTTCATTTCCTCCAGGGTCTTGCTTTCTTGAATTTCCTGGATGCAGATATAACCACACAGGCATTATTTTGAAATGAACAACCAATTTTCAATGAAACGTGCTATATTGGTGATAGTTCACTCCTGACACTGCCTGTAAGGGTAATATGAAAGTTCTCACACCCAGAGCAATGTCATTCATCCGTGTATTTTATCACACAATTCCAGCAGGTCTTTTGCAGTTCTCCCACTCACATACCCTCATGATATTTCCTAACACATCTAACTTGTATCACTTTTACTGTAGGATAAAAATGTCATTCTGGTAGATTGAAAGTTCACACATGATTTCAAACCTTGGGCCTGAAAAATCCTAGAAAAGCCCAATCATTATTTCTTCTGGTCTTAAGACTGTCATAAATTGTACATAAAAATATGGAAAAATATTAGGAAAAATACAGTTGCACCATCTGTATTGTACCATTAAGGATAACTGCCCAAGTGATGCAGAATGATCATGGCCATGCTGCTAAGGGCAAACACCCTTCAAATCAGACAGCCTGAGCTCGTGTTTCTGTACATTTGGCCTGATTTTAAGCTGCACCGTAGTTTTATTTTATAAATGTAGAAATTATTTCTCTTTTCTGTCCTTTAGTTTGGTTCTGTGTATCTTTGTTTTAATATGGCAATTGTCTTGTTTACTGATAGTCATTCTTCTGACTACTAACATTTCTCAGAAGAGCCTGGCAAAGGTAAGCTGTGTGGTGTCTGTTGGCTTCTTTCTTGTAGGAATGTCCATAATGGAGAGAAATGAAAGAAAAGGCCCTGAACACTGCTTAGTTCTGCGCTGCCTGAACTTCAACAGTTAGCTAAAGTCACCCATAAAATCTGATTGTAGTGCATCCTTGAGTGTCATCTGGATCTTTTAAAGCCCAATTTTAAGTATTAATTGAATAAAAGGGAACTAATGGGACAATTTTTGACAGATCATAAAAGTATTCACTTCTAGATCCACAGAATTTTATGTTTATTTATAATGTTTATTATAGAAGTAAACTACTAACAGTAGGAGAAACCAGATCAATATCTGACTACAGTGGCTTTTTCTTTAGCAGAAATTTTTATAATACTATCAGTAAAATCACTGGATATATAAAAAATAGATTCTTGGTCCTATAGTGCAAAGCCAAAATATCTCCTGCAGGATAGTATCTGTTCCTATACATATATATGTAAAATAAATGGCTGCTCATTTCAGCTCATATTTTTGACCATGTTTTTCTGTCTTCAGCCTGTGGAGAAAATTTATGATGATGATGATAACCAGAAAATTAAAATTATATTTGAAAATAATTACATCAAATGATTTTTAAACTCTATGAAAAATTCTTTTATAAACATTGTAATGCAGCTGTCAGTAAATTAGATACATCTGACCTAGTAATTACCCTTGCTAATCAATAACTGATAATTAATCCATTCAAACTGACATGAATATTCTAAACATCTCTAGGAAGTTAGAGTAAGTTTAAGGGTCTCATTTGAAGCCTCTTTTGGTCTAGAGGTTTTGCTGTGCTTTCAAAATATGTGATTTGCCCAGCAATGACTCTCTTGGGATTGGAGAGTACAAAGAAAAGTGGCTGCATAATAATAACAATTAAAAAAAGAAAACAATCTTTACTGCAGCTCCACTAAGTAAAAAAACAACAAAAAAATCCTAAGAGAAGGAGTGTCTGCATGGTTTTCTTTTTATAGAGCTACAAAACTACTTTGGATCATGTTTGGTCCACACATAGCTTCCTCGCCACATTTCTTCTTTCTTCATTCATCAGTGGTTTCTGTATATTCCTTTATTCCTTTTTGGGATAATGTCCTGATACATCTCAGGCTGTTCAAAAGTTGCCACTTCCTAAACTGGCAAAACTTTTCAAATTTTAAGTGTCTACATCAAGTTTTTTTGAATTGAAAGTTTGAAAACCGTTTTTGTTATATAAGCAAATTATGGTACCTGTTCTTATGTGACAGTTGATGAAGGCGTTTCACCACCTCCAGAATAGTTTACAGTGGCCAGAATAGTTTAAGTACACATTTCAGATAACAACTTAGGTGAGATCACATGGCTTCAAGCTCCACCCCCTCATGTCCAAGACTAGGACAATTATAAAGACAGATAGAAAGACAAAATACAGTAAGGAAAATGAGAAGTATAAACCTGAAAAGCTCTAATCATGAAGTGAATCCAGTTCTGTGTGCAGTGAACATCATCTTCAAATCTTTGTATTACATTTAAACAGCACTTCAGTGGAATTCAAAACCACACAAACCAATATTACATAATATGCAATTTTCTTTCTTAGTGGTGTATTTACGTACAACTGCTATTAAATGTGAGAGGATTCCTGTTGGGTTCAAAGAGTGCTATCACACTTGTTCAGGTTTTGATCTCCAGAGATCAGAGAACTTAGCGGTGTTAAGCCACCAAATAAATCAGTTACTGAAGGAAGTAGTGCTCATTTTGTAATAAATTAAATTATCAAAAAGGTTATGAGTTTTCAAATGTTAAATTAGAATTATCTATATATATAGTGGAAATAGTCTTATATAGTAATAATGTTGATGCATTGTAATATACAAGTACATAATTCTGAATAAATATATATTTTCAAAGATCATAAAGTACCACAACTTTATTATGATTATTTGAAGTAAAAATTATATCAAAAAGTATTAAAATAATTCATTAATGCATTTAATCTGTTCTCTTTCCACAACATTTTTCTAATTATGTGCACCTCTGCTCAAAAATATGACAGGTTTGCTAAGATCGTATTTGTGTTCTTTACTGCCAACACTTTGATAGGGCTACTTTCCATTTAAAAAAGAAAAAAAGTTTTCCAGTATCATCAAAATTGGGCAATGCATATCCCTCAAGGAGGAAAAATATGTATCTTTTAGTGTATCCTGTGGATGTACGAGAAGTATAACTCCATATAAAATTTAGTACAGTCAGATTCAAATATCAGTTTGTGTATTCTACAGTGCATAAAAAAAAAACAAAAAACACCAAGTTGTGTAGAAGATGTGAATAGTGGAAAGAAAGAAAACTCTTTTTCTTTCAAGGAATCTACTGTTTATTTCCCTTCTGCCAAAACCCCCCAGTAATGAAACACATCTACCATCTTTCTGTTCCTGCTGTTCTTCCTGTGTCTTTCCTAAAAAAAAAAAAAAAAAAAAAAAAAAAAAAAAATAAGTTATTTACAAGTATTTTCCTCTCCCTTTACATTTTCTTACTTTTCCTTTTGTCCCCTTTAATTTTCTTTCATCCCCTGCTTATCTAAAGTAAAAGGTAGGAAGGTAAGAAACCTTGCAGCTGACTGGGAGATATTAATATGATGACAGAGTGGCTGGCAGACCAAAAAAGATAACATTTTTACCTTTTTTTTTTTTTTTT
>VXBN01008890.1:339800-361245 GCA_013397395.1 Sinosuthora webbiana | reverse complement strand
AAGATATTAGTTTGCATCTTCAGTCCTTGCCATTGACCACACTTCATGGAACTTAATATTTCATAGAAATTTTGTATCTTTGAGACCTTAACCCGCCTGTCAAATTTGATTGAAAAATCCCAGTGAGATCAAAACTTATTAAAAGAGACTGACAGATGTAGAGAGAAAGAGATGGGCCAAAAGACAGAGCTATTTTGTAAGCCTTATTCATTTAGGAAATAAAATTAAAAGTCCGGTTTGGGATTAACTAGTTATTCTGAGCAGGTATGTAGTGCTAGTTACATTCCATAAAATATTTATTGCACTTTTGAACATTCTAACTGCAGCCTAATATCTGTCATAAAATCTGGAATAGAATACGTTCCTAATTAGTAGGATGTTCAAATATGATATTATAGTCCAAAGTACTTATTTTTTGGCTCTAAGAAAATTAAAGTTGTAATTATCTTTTCTTAACTATTTTAGCTGAGGTATTTTCAAGTTCCCAAATTAGGAGATTCAACTTAGATGTCTCAGCTTATCTACATGAAAAAAAATTTCTTGACTGCATCAGTCTAGATTTCATGGCTTACATTTAGGGAAAGTGCAACTAAAGCCCCCAGTGACACCCAAATTGAGTGCTGCAATTACAGTACAAGTACTACCAACTGTAAGTTATTAAGGAGAAGGTACATTTTCTGGATAATACAAAGATACACACACAAAAAAATAATAAATCTTAAGGGTGTTTTTGTTTCCTAGTGGCTTTAGCTTTCAGGCATAGACTTCACCATTTTTTTCCATCTCTTCAAAGCATTAAATAATCTCTTAATAAAAACCAGCAGAAGGAACTGTGGATGCTGTCAAAATCTTGGATCAATGACATTGGAAAGGAGTGACAAGGAATCAGTTTATATTTCTGAAACCAATATTTGCCCATGTTTTACGATTTTAGTGTTCTATATGTTCAATAGTGAAAACTCTAAATAAAATGCCTAAATTGTCCCAGTGACTCCTTTGGAAGTTTATTTTAGGAAAACTCATCATGATTATGCTGAACTTGCCTTGTTGTGCAGGTTTAGACAACTGTGATCTTGCAATTATGCTCTATTACTTTATCACTCTCTCACCCAGAATTATTTATTTAAACTAATCCTCAACTGCTTTGCAGTCACCTGTACTGAAGGAGTATATAATGAGATTGCAAACCAGAACACTAAGTGGAAACACCTTCTTACATGTGTTACTATATGTCAGCTAACTTATTGGAAAAGAAATTTTGGTCACATCTAAAAAACTGACCCTTATTTTTGCCTTTATAATATATAAAAAATGCATTGATGCTAGACTAGACCACAACCAGAAGAGTTTAGAACCGAGAGGTCAGTGGAACCTAATTATAATCCAGAAACACCTCCAAGACTATTGACTTTGTCTGGGCTCTAACCAATTGGATTGAATAGAATGGGAGGTTTCTACCAGTTTCTTCTCATTGCCACTACTGATTTTACAAAAATCATTACTATTGTTATGTGTTAAGGTGTCATTTTAAGATTTTTTTAATGTCTATCTTGTTAGGTGAAAGAAAAACAACACTAATTACTATTTTGTTTAATCCAGTTGGTATTGCTGATTATATGTATTTAAATTTAAAAAAAAAAAAAGGTGAATCAAAGTAGATAAATGAAGAAGATATATAAACCCAATTAGTTTTTAAAAAACAGCATATGAAAGAAGACTTGGAAAAATGATACAAGGTTGTATGAGTGAAATTAAAAAGTTTAGGAACTACAGACATCTTCTATACAGGCATTTACCACAATAATGTTCATGGAATGATTTTCTCTTTTCTAACTAAAAGAAATCTCACTGGTATTAGCAAAGGCCAATAAAAGCTACTTTTATTGTAAGTGAAGAGACACTGCTGCCTTGCATCATTAGAAACAATTTCTAGTCTCCCAGAAGACACAGCTTAATTGATAAAACATTAGTGTTATAGAGACCATTTGTCAAAAGTTAGACTTGTGAACTTACTAGAGCTTCAAAATGAGCTGAAGTTTTCTGTTTATTTTTTTAACCTAGTGCTTCTTTAAAAAGAAGTTACATCTCTCTTTTTTTTTATTTCTTTTTTTTTTATCTGTAACATTTCTGTATTTTAGAATGGAAAATACCAACATTTGTTTTTGAGGGATACATTGGCTTTTTATCCAGTAGTGCATGTAATTTAGCTTTTTATTATGAATAATCTCTTGGTAGTTCTCTCTGGTCTTCTAATGAAGTGTTATTATGGATATGATTTGATTTTAACTTCTGTAATTATTTTCTCAGACATTATTGCTGCTCTGCGTAACATTAGAGCCTTCAGGTTTATAATATGTTCTTCTCACACATTTTGTTTCAGCTTTGGTGAAGACCCCCATGGCCACTCTTGATGCAGCAACCCAAGATCATACTATATCTTTCTACACAAAATGTCTGTGAGGAGTAATTACAGAATTACAAATCCACAGAAATGTTAGAAGGAGGGAGTATCAGGAGCTGGAAAAGATGAAAGAGCTATTTATGTGTTAGAAACCATGGAAAATGCCTGAGAACAGTCACATAGGAATAAGGGCTTCTTCCCCTGAAAAGGTGGTGTGATCTATTACCCAACTGAAGTCCATTTAACAGCAGCACATTTAGTATGGGCAGTAAGCAGGAGTTGGAAAACATTGAGTGGGGATTGAGTGCACCCTCAATCAGTTTGCAGACTACACCAAGATGGGAAGGAACGTTGTTCTGCTGGAGGGCAGGAAAACTCTGTAGAGGAATCTGGACAGGCTGGGTCAGTTTGCTGAGGCCAATCATATGAGTTTCAACAAGGCCAGGTGCCAGATCCTGCCCTTGGGTCACAACAACCCCTGCAGTGATACAGGCTGGGGAAGAGTGGCTGGAAAGTTTCCCAGCTGAAAAGGACCTGGAAGTGCTGATCAACAGCAGCTGAACGTGAGGCAAGAGTGCCCAGGTGGCCAAGAAGACCAATGGTATCCTGGCCTGCATCAGCAATAGTGTGGCCAGCAGGACAAGGGAAAAAATGTCCCTGTGCACTTAGCATTTGTGAGGCTGTACCTCAAGCCCTGTGTTCAGTTTTGGGGCCATGGCTACACTGAGGAGTTGGAAGAAGTCCAGAGAATAGAAACAGAGATGGTGAAGGGTCTGGAGCACAGGTCTTATGTGGAGTGGCTGAGGGAGATGGGAGAAAAGGAGGTCTCTTTTCCAAAGTAATGAGCAATAAGAAGACAGGAAACAGACTCAAGTTGTGCCAGAGGGGATTTAAATTGGATATTAGGAAGCATTTCTACACTGAATGGTTTGTCAGGCTTTGGAAAAAGCTGCCCAGGGAAGTGTTTAAGTCATTGTCTCTGGAGGTAATTTAAAGATGTGCAGATGTGGCACTTAGGAATATAGTTTAGTGGTGGCCTTATCAGTGTTAGTTTCATGATTGGACTTGAGAATCTTAAAGGCCTTTTCAACCCTAGGTTGTTCTATGATTCTAGAAATTCTAAAATCTTTACTTCTGTAGAAATATGCATTGAGTAAAAAAGGTGTCCCCAACTATCTAGAAGGAGATTTTTTAATTTTTTTTTAATTTTAATTTTTATAATTATTATTCCTGAAATCTTTCTAATGAATTCAAAGGTGCAAGACTGAACTGACTGGAGGTTAGGTTTTAAAACCTTTCTTTTCAAACCACTCTGCAGCCACTCTCTTTTAATACTCAGAATCATGGTACAGAAGGACACTTATACAAAGTTCTTGTGATGCAACAATGCTCTGCCAATGTTCAACTTTATAAAATAGAACAATTTATCATGGAAACTGCAGCATTAACTTGCATCAAGATTTTCCAATACATAACTTTTCTATAATTATTCTCATCAGAAAGAAGTAAAGCTCCAAGATAGATTACATAAGATACTTCTAACTATGAAAGGAACCCTACTGAATATAGAAAACTGCATCCTGAATTCTTCAAGTTTATCTCCAGAATACTGACTGAATTTGCAGAACTCTAAATCACTTTATGGATGTAATCAACACTAAGCAAATGAAAAGGAGAGGAGCTCTCCTGCTGAATAAAATGAATGGCTCCCCTACTAAACAATACTTGATCACTGCACTTTACAAGAGATGAGATTCCTTTCACCATTATTTGAGTTAAAGGCAAACATACATGCTACTTCCACCAAAAGCTACCTTAGTCATTTTATTTTAATATTTTTTCCCTCTTATTTCTTCCTTTTTATTACACAAGCTGCCAAGCAATAAAATAACTTTTCATCTAATTTTCATGTCTTAAATAAAATCCCCTTACTGACCTCAATGAAATTTTTGTCTAAGACATGAATAAAAGCAAGGTAATGACTATCATTTGCCCTGCTCTATAGACTTCTGATCTGTATCACACTTAATAAAATTTGTATTTATTTTTAGATGGTCTGAAACCAAAGACCTTAGCTGAGGTTTTTGATGGGTTTTTTGTTTTGGGTTATTTGTTTGATTTCTTCTCTGAGGTTCAGATATATACTCATTTAAGATTTTCTTTCTGCATTGTTATTTTGCTGCTAACTTTTAGCACTGCACTCAAAGTGCAGTTAACATTTCTGAAATATCCCATACAAAATAAAGCTTACTGTGAAGTATTTAAGTTAATTATTTTTTTAAAATATTTCTATTTTGTACTACCTGAATTCTATTACATATTTATCTTTTATTGGCATGAGTATATTTTGTCTTCCATTTTGACTTGTTTGCCAAAAAGTTCTTTGTCCATTAGGTTATGCTAATTGCTGGTAAAGTAGTACAATTAAAAGACAGCTCCATGCAATGCTGCTGCTTAGAACAGAAATTATTTTTCCGGATCATGGCCTTAATAAAGAGATTTTTTTTTTTTTTTTTTTTTTTTTTTTTTTTTTTCTTTTATGTACTGCTTCGTTTCTGAGTCTGTCAATATTCCAGTCTAAGAGTTTAGTTTTCAGCTCTAGGCTTTTTACAGGGTCCTGAGACAGTGCTCACTCACATTGGGACAGCCTGGACTGTCTCTATTTTACTCAGCTTTCTGTTCATCTCTCTGTGTTCCAGTTGTCTTCAGAGACAAATAAGCCATTTATCTGAATCGTATTTCAGACCCTCTTTTTGTATAGGATGAATCTCTCTGGTGTGCCTATTTTTTCCCCGTTGCATTTTGAGGAATCCTGAGTAACTCAAATGACAACTTAACCCTAGAGACTTGACAGTGTCAGATGAAATCCATCCCTTGTCTTCTCGTTTCCCCTGCTGAGCTTCTTTTCCCAGAATTTCACTGCCAATCTGAAGACATTCAGTCACTGTTTCTAAAACCAGAACTTAAGCTCAGCCCCAGAACTGGAGTTATTGTCAGGTCCATCTGGAAGGTCATGGCCATGGCTGAATGAAGGGCAAGGACAGATGCAGGGGCAAGGGCCAGAGCTGAAACACTGTCCCCAGATGGAAGATGGCCCTGTGGACATCTCACCCCCCTGGCTCACACAGATCATCTCATTTCATCCTGACCCCAGCTTTGGGGCACCACCCTGCATCTCCATCCTGGGGCACAGGCAGGCAAATCCTGATGGAGTTGGGTTCTAATTCGGGGTCCCATGTGTCTCCCTGGGAAACACTCAGGATTGTGTTTGATGAATTTGGTCCTTCCAGACCCACTTCTCTGAGGAATCTAAAGATGTTTCACCCCTGTTTTATCACCTTTTTCACAGACTTTTTCTCTAGTTGCTGGTATTAACATCAGCTAGCAATGTACATTTTATGCCTAATAAATGGGGCATAAAACCCCCTACAAATTTTCCCAAATGCAAAGTCACATTTTAATTTTTCATTTTCAAACTTTCTATTTTTTTTGTCTTACCAGTTTTAACTTGCCCATTTATGTTCCTTGAAGGCTTTCACTACTTCATTATTACTACTATTTGGGAGAAACACAAATACCATATTGCATGATGCTGTCCTCATAGAAGTGCAATTAAGGCCTGTCAGCAGTACAAATGGAAATGTTACCAATGGACTATATACTAAAAAAAAATCACAAGAATATTGCTCCGCAATGTTGCCTCTTACACCTCAGTGACAAAGCACTCTAATAATAGTTATCCAAAGAGATTTATTCTATACTCCAGTGAGTAAACAAATTCTAACCTACAGACCCTGAAATAGAAGAATAGAAAGCAATTTTCTCCATCTGTTGGACTTTCTTCTCCTGCTTCCAGTAACTCTTCATTCGCTTTGAAACAACTATTCCTATTGCATCTGATAGAAATACATCTGCAGATATTATTACTCTGCTTTATTAGAAGTGTCCAAGGTATATTTATTGCCAAGTTAGAAGTAAATTATATTAAAGCCTCATTCAGAAATAAAATTAACAAAAGTGTCAAAATCTTCTCACTTTACAGCTTTGTTTTCAATTAGCACAATTTTAGTAGTGATATGCAGTATAACTAAACTAGCAATATCATATTGAGTTACCAGTTAAGATATGAAGATAATACACTTTTCTGTTTGTTAATTAGTTTATAAATCAAATTATATTCAGAGAATTTTTAAAGTAAATTAAATAATTGAAAATAAACACAGAAAGAATATATTGAATGATGTTGTGCATCAAAAATTCTGAAATTCATTGTGCTACATGATACAGCGATTTGGACATTCTGCATTTCACTTTCTGAGAGAAATTTCAGGATGGTAAAAACTGTAAATGTGGCAAAAAGGGATGAATCTACCAATGTGGACATTGTGGTGATCTCTACCTACCTTTCATCAAAAGACTGAGAGATAACATCATGACTGAATGTAAATATCCTCACTCATAAAAGAATACTATATACCAAGGGCTATAACATCTATCAAGAAAGAAGTAATAAGTACCAGAAACTTAAATTGAGTATTCTGAAATAGAGAAGTTGATGATTTTTTAAAGAAACAAGACTAATAAATAATTGCAATAAAATACCAAGAAAATTGTTAGATCCTCACTATATTTTGATGCCCAAGAACTGGATTTATTTCCAATAGGTGTGCTTTAGACGAATAAAAGAGCAAATTCCATGGCATGTAATACATAGAGGAGGACAGACAGAAATCCTTGTGTTCTTTATTGTGCTTTGCCTTTATGAATCTTGGTGAGTAGGCCCCTGCAAGTTGCAGAAATCTGTTTATGAATCTAGTTGTAGGAATGGGACCTATAGAAAATGCAGAAACGAGAGGCGGAAAGCCTAGTGAGTAGAAAGTTAACAATTCTAATTTTATTTTGGTTTTGAGTGCTGCAATTTACCTTGTATAGGTAAACAAAGTGGCAGTATCAAGGAACATCAGTTATACATGCCTGAGCATACTTTTGTTCCTAATGTATATTTGCTATATTATATTTAATAGTGTTATCATACATTTTTTTCACAAAATTCATTTACTGTGCATAGAGAATTGTGAATGAAGCAACTGAGCAAAATTTAATTTAATTCTAAATATTTAATGGGTTATTCTCTGTCTTGTACATAGTTTATCAGCAAATCCACATGCATAATACCTAGAGCTGTTCTCAGTAATATTTTTGGGCTTCTAAAGTGTTTATTCATGGTTTTATTATAAGAAATACAAATAAAATTTGGACAAAAATTAATCATAGATCCAAAGAATTCTTTTGGTCTCATAGAAATTGGGTCTCTTTCTCACATATTTTTCTTATTATTCAAATTATCTACTAAACAGGTAGGATCTTGAGGTTTTAAGTGGGGGGGGTGGGGGGTGGGAGGGGAGGGTGTGGTTCATCATATGCATAAAGAGATTTTGGAAACAGGTACAAGAGATTTAACATAAACTGATGAATTGACTTTAATCCATAAGACTGTATACGAATACAATAGTGACGTTTTGGGAAACACTTTAAAAATATCTGTTTATTGGCTGACAGCTGGTCTAAATAATGAGGAAGAGAGAAAATACTGAAACACAAGAAGGTGCCCTGGAATATTTCACATGGATTTATTGAAGGAAAACAATGTCTGACAAAACTAAAAGATAGAATGACCGAGAAAACAGGAGATGCTGGTAACTTTGTCTCACAGGACCAGTATGGTTTGAATAAGTTCACTGTGTGATGGATGGACGACTGGCTGTTGAAGCGTTGCCATTTAACGCTAAAGAAGCTGAAGTTCTGAGGTCTCACATGGAAAGCTTGCTGTTTGCAGAAATTGCTCTTGTGCATGCTGTTTTAGCTTCTTATGAAAAGCTCCAATCTCTGATCAAGATTTTTTTTTCTTTTTTTTTTTTTTCTCTTCACAAGTCCATATGTATTCTGACTAGGTTTTTATATAAAGGAATTTGGTAGCAAAACTGTTACAGTAAACACAAGAAAACTTGAGAAAAATTGTGATCTGCTTAAGTAATTTTTAATGAGATCAGTAAAAGAGAAAATAAAACAAAATATTTCTTGAAGATCTGCACTTGAAGACAACATTCCATGATGTTGTGTAGGATCCTTTATCCATTTTGGAAAGAAAAATCTGAAAAATTATTGCCAAGCAATGGAGAAAGGTCAGAACCATGGTTACTATTAACTGACAGGCATCCATAGTGGGATTAATAATACATGAACTACAAGCACTCTCCTAAGGCT
Source organism: Sinosuthora webbiana (assembly GCA_013397395.1). Lineage (NCBI taxonomy): Eukaryota > Metazoa > Chordata > Aves > Passeriformes > Sylviidae > Sinosuthora > Sinosuthora webbiana. The sequence continues at coordinate 352,580 of VXBN01008890.1, read as the reverse complement.
TCAAACTGCCAATGTGTGACCATCGTCTGAATGTACAGCAAGGAACTGCACTGTGGGACACTACAGTTTCTGTATGTTTTAACACAGATAGCAGCTTTGGGTTTAAGTTTCGAAAACAGATTTAAGGGTTTTCTCCCAGCATGACTAAAACAGATGTGGCATCACAAGTGAGCTAGAGACAAAATGGAGAAGTGATGCACAACTAATTCTTTGTTTTTCACTTGTAGAACAGTGCTCTGTAGGTATGCTTCCTGTGTTATCGTTTTAAAGAAGTTTTACACAAGCTGATAGCAAATTTAAGAAGAAAATTCCTGCCAGAACTTCACATTTTGGACAAAAATGAGGAAAACACTTCTCTAAGCTGACTCCAGATGAATTTTTATAAAAATATTACAACTAAAACTGAGATATATTGAAGTGGAAAGACTTCAGAAAATAAGCTCAGATTTATTATTTAAATATTTCAGGTAATAAAACAAGACAAATATTTGTAGAAATAGAGAAAAGTGAATATTTTAAATGTCCTGTATACTGTATATAAAATATACCTGTTAGTGAGTCTGTGTTGTGCTCATACCCTGATAGGCATGATTTATTCTATCAAATTTTAGCCACTTAGAAGACTGATAGTGAAGCTTCCTATATGGTTGGGAATTGTCTTCCTATTTCGTGTGGAATTTCTAGACATTTTTCCACATTCCATTAGCCCAGATAATCAGCGTCTCCTAAGACACTGATTGTCTGCAACCATTTCCTTCCACCAAGTGTTGAGGAAACCCAGGACAGTATTTTCGTAACACCTTGAAACCTGTTGTTCCTTTTATTTCCTATATTTCCTCTTCCCTATTCTGTGTTTGTATCAAGATATCTTCATATGAAATATTTCAAGACATCTGTATGCAATTTGCCATCCATATTGTGCCATCCATGAGTGGCATTTATATCAGTTGATGACACAGAGCTGTAGCAAAGGTACAACACTGGTCTGCAGCCCTCCAAGCTGTTGTTACCATACTCTTGACTCGTGCTGACTTTCTCCCAGATGGCACCCAAGCATGCCTCAGGGGTGGCATGATGCATACAGAAGGAAAAATAAACATATTTGGACACTTACTCCATTTTAATGAATATTTGCAGAACATCTGCAACACAGCGTTTCTAATTTTAATGATAAATTTCAATAAGTGTAACTCAATTAGATAGTGAAAGTTTTTTATGGGAAAAGAAAAAAATTAAAATAAATCAAACCCACATATCTCCCTTTAAAGAGCACCACAACGTGGTAATGAGTGTACTTTTATACACTCATTGTTAAAGAACATCACAATGTCAAATTGAAAATCCTTTTTAGTAGTGACCAATCTTAAAAAAAATAATATTCAGCATGATTTTTTTAAGATGTCCTGTTTTGGTTTTCAGGTAAGTTTGCTTGTTTGCCTGTGATTTCCAAAGATACAAACCTGTACAGACGCATAACACTGAAATGCTTCAAAAAAACTGAGATGCAGGCTCAGAATGGAATATTTTAACCAGGCGGTTTAGTTCGGAAAACGTAATGAAAACTCAGTAAAATGAATTTTGATTAGAAGTAATCCATAATGTAATAGGATCTGGTGCTGTCAGGTGATACACTTGTAAATTCATGACAAATGACTTAAATTTGGGGAAACTTTATAGCAATCTCTTGACCTGCAACTTTCTGAGGGGAAAGAATATTGTCAATTTACAATCTACATTTTAAATAGAGTTGTTACACCAAGTTTAATCATTTATGTTCAGCCTGTATCAATTTCTACAGTTCAAGCAGTTTGTAATGCAAATAAAAGAAGTATGATGTTGGCAATAGTAAAATGACGCAGGGAATTCTCTGAACTGCTGCTGAACTCTGTCGTGGCTCAGGAAAAGTGGACGTTATACTTATAGCACATGGTAGCGTCAGCGAAGTAATAAATATTAAATCTGTCCCTGCAGTGAAGGAGAAGACGTTTTATTAATATGAGCTAAGTACCTGGGGTTATTATAGAATTTTCTTCTTATCAGCTTTGAGAAGCAGAGTAAAAAATTAAAGTTGACATAGAAGTACTGAATTAAATTAAGGAAAGCCTTTCTGCTGAAGAAGTTTACAAATATTGGCAAATTAGATTATTGTAGCAATACAACAAATTCATCAGAACACCTAAAGGATACCTCCTCAAAATTAAACTTTTGTGGTTAAAAATGAAGAACATAGGGGAGAAAAAAAAAAGAAAATATTGTAAATATGCCAAAAATTAAAAAAGAGAAATTTGATTGGAAGCAATGGATAATATAATAGGATGTGGTGCTGTCAGGTATCACATTTGTAAATTCATGACAAAAGACTTAATTCTGGGGAAAATTTTTAATAATCTCTTAAACTGCAACTATCTGAGGAGAAAGAATTTTGACAAATCACAATCTATATTTTAAATAGAGTTGTTACATCACATTTAATCATTTATGTTTAGCCTGCACTAATTTCAGCAGTTTGAACTATTTGTAATGCAAAAAAAAATGTGTGATGACTAGTGAAATTTTAAACCAACACCTTTGATTCTCCAAATTTAGTTACTGTAAATCTGTACAAGTGAACACTCAAAATGAAATCTCTTGAGGTTGCCTTCCATTTCTCGCCATTTATTACCCTATTTTAATATCAGGTGTTTCTGTAGTTAGATGCTTCATTAGCTCTGTGCCTCCATTTTTTAAAATTTGTTTTTATCTGTCAGCATCTGATTTGTCCTATTCTTTTGAAAGCAATCAAAGCTTATTTTCTATTTATACATGCTAGAAAAACAAATGACTCCCAAACTGAGGTCTGTGAAAATATATTTTTGGACCCTCAGCAATATGGCAGCCCATCAGAATGCCTACCAATGTCTCTGGAAATGTTAATAATAATAATAATAATTCTGATATAATTCTACCTGAATAGCTAGAAATCTGAGTAAATTCTGAGTTTCTTTTTTTTTCTGTCAGATTACTTGCTGGTGTCACCTGATAAAATATTTCTGTTCTCTAAAGTTGTGGAAAGCAATCATCTGCAAGTCTTCCAAAGTTCATATTTAAAAATCAGAAAGAATATGCTCTTGAAGACAAAAAGAAAAAATGGTATGGGGTAATGACACAGAGGTCTTAATACAAATATATCAAATGTATCAAATATATCAATTGCACTTGCCATGTAGACAACTATAACCCAAACTAAATGTGTTTGTTTGTTTACCCATACCTATCTCTTGCTACAAGTATGAATCCACAGCTTTAAAAGTTCTGGAAGTGGAGAAGAGTTCAGTAGTGTATCAGTAGGATTACTGGGTATTTTCGACCTCAGCATCTGTTGTCTGCGTGCAGCCAGGGCACTCTGAATTCTTCAGAGCCACCACACGGGAAATCATCCTACCTTCATGGTGAGTTGGTTTTTTTTTTGTTTTTTGTTTGTTTGTTTTTTGTTTGTTTTTTTTTGTTGTTGTTAATTTACACCAAATGTTTTGCATCTTGAAAGGATTGTGATGTTTGGGTTTTTCTGTCCTATTTTTAGGGGGCTTGTACTTAGGTTTTGTTGGTTTTTTGTTTGGAAATCTGGGATAGATTTTTTTAGGGTTTTTTGTGGTTTTTTGTTCCAAATATTGTTTTCTTCTATTTTTTGCTGTACGTCTTCAATACGTCTCACGGATTTCAAGTACTTTGTTTTTTAACAGTGGTAATGATTTCTTCAAAGCACAGCCACTCACCTGCCTGCAATGCATAAAGCAAACATTTCACTACTCAAATTTGTGTTTGACCCACATGGCCCAGGAGAATTGTACAAGCAAAGTGGTGGAGAGTCCCCAGGCAGGTGCAAGGGAGAGCTACTTTATAACAAAAACCAGGCCTTTTTAAGCAGTTAGGCCCATTGTCAGTACATTCCATTTAGGTATAACAAATTAAATTCAATCAACCACCATAAACCACGATGTGAGCACATAATGGTTACATAACTTGTTTGTCTACTTCCAATTCAGCTGAGTCATTTTCCCACAGTCCTTTTCTGCTTAGCCAAAGTAGCAGGCCTGAGCCATGGTTTTACAAGGGTAACAAGGCCCTCATTTTATAAGGTTTTACCTATATGCAACAGGGAATGACTGACAGACAAAGACATGACACTGAAACATGAAGAGAGAGGAAACCCTCTTGAGCATTGTGCATAATTTTTCCTTTTATACTGAGACATCTATGCCATGCAGAGGACAACTGTGGGAAGACAGAGATAGTGCTGAAGGCAATCCTGCCTCCAATATATTGCAGCTGTGTTAATTACCAAAGAGTGGGAACAGCCTTGCCCTCACAGCTGGGTGTGATAAAGACTGAGTTAGCTAGTAGAGAGTCAGTTGTTATTTGCTGGTCATGCTGTGAGGAAGAAGGGACAGGAGGTTGTGTGAGGGACAGATAAGGTAAGCCACTGCACGAGGGACAGACAGGGTTAGGTGGCTGTGCTAGGGACAGGAAGCAGTGAGCTGGACCTGCAGAAGGAAGAGAAAAGAAGGAGAGAAAGAGCCAGAGCTATGTGGAGCTGCCCATAGGATAGCTACGTAGCAAAGATATGAGAGGCTTTTAGATAACAAGGTGCTGATACTTGAAGCCTTCTGAAGTTTTTATTGATACACTTTGAGTGCAGTGGCCGTCTCTGAGAGACAACACAACTCTTCTTTCAGAACTGAGATTTCTAAGGATTTGGGTACTTCAGCAAAGAAATACTGGTGGGCATGCCAACTTGACTGTATTTGCCTCAATGACAAAATGGTGAAGGAGCAATCCTCTGTCAGAACAAAAGTGTAATCAGGATCCAAGCAACAGAACCTCTTTGCTGTGTTTCTAGTTACACCTTTTGCAGAAGAAATGCTTGCAGATCTTTAGCAACATCAGTACTGTAGGATCCTCCTTTGGGTGATTCTTGTAGAGTACTAGTGATTTTAATGGCCATCAGAATAAATAAGCACTCAATGAGAAAAAAAAAAAAACATCCAAAACGAAACCCACAATCATTTCTTCTTTGTTCAGAGGTATTCTGTATAACTGTTTACATAATCCCTGCTTCCTTTTGGTCCAGCTCCCTAAGGATCTGAAGAATCTGAGCTTGAGAGGGACTTTGAAGCACACTTCACTCTTTCCTATGAACAGAAATTTGGAAATCTACTCTACTGCATTTGACTGGGGTGGAGTTAAATTTCTTCCTAGTGGCTGATATAGTGCTGTGCTTTGGATTTAGGATGTGAATATATTGATAATATACTGATATTTAACTTACACTAAAATGTTTTCAGCTTCTCATGCTGCCAGCTGTCCTGTCAGATGTCCACAAGCAGCTGGGAGGGGATGCAGTTGGGACAGCTGACCCAGACTGGCCAAAGGGCTATTGGACATTCCATTCTATGTGCTGTCATGCTGAACAAAAACACCCGTGAGCGGTTGGCTGGGTGTGGCAGCCACTGCTCAAGGCTGGACTCAGCATCTGGCAGCTCGTGGTAGGCAATTGCATTGGGCATCTCTTGTTTTCCAGATTCTTTTATCATTATTACTTTTTCTTCATTTTCTGTCCTATTCAACTGTATTTATCTCAACCACCTGTTTTGTTTTTTTACCCAATTCCCTCCCCTATCTCACCATGAGGGTGTGAATGAATGGCCCTGTGGTTTTTAGCTGCCTGCCAGGTTGAACCATAACATATACATGTGGGATTACACTATGGATGCAGCTAGATCAGCTCTCACCTCTCAAAAAGTCACCCAACCTCCTCTTTCCTCTGCATTATATTTGCATGCACTGCATGTAAATAAATTTTATAGGGCATTTCATAGATCAGTCCCAGGTAAGTTATCCACCTTTAAATCACCTGCCATCTCCTTATCCCAGGTGCTATATCAAAAAAACCTTAAAACTAAAACCAAACCAAAATAAGCTAAAAACACAAGCCCCAAACCCCAAAGAAAACAAATGTCAAATTTGTGAAAAAATACATTGGTAAAACTCTATGACTAGATGTATTTATTTATGTATGTATGTATTTATTAAAGGAAAACTTTTTCTTCCAGGTTCACCCTACCTGTGAACTGACCTATTTTCTCTAAGTTGTGAGACCTTTATGATTTGCTGTGGCTCAAAGTGGCACAGCATCACCTGCAAAAAGCAATGTTCATCTCTTGGGTGTATTGATTTTTGGTCTTGGCAGCTAGTCTGATAAAGATAGATGTCAAGACTCTTTTTGGACATTGGGAGTTACAGGTTTGTTAATTTGTAAGCTCAAAGGTGCATTTCCTGGTCTTTGTCTAATATGTTTTCAATGTATACAACAGTCCCTTATTTCTGTGTTTGACCAAAGCTTTGTAATTCTTATTTTATTGCCAAAGTAAATGTCATTAATAGAGATGAAGTAGAAAAATATTGCTCTTTTGAGTACATGCTCATTAAAAATGTCTACAATACACTTGTCAGTTGAAGGATGATATATTGATGTATTTTCTAATTTCAGCTGTGAAACTGCAAGGAAGCTGGCTGGGTTAGCATTTTCAGATTCAAGATGTGTTTCCTCTATGAAAGTAAAAAGATTTTTTTTATTCTCTCTGATGGAGCAATTGTTCTGACTACATTAGAAACATGCTACAGCAGTTTATAGTTTTTCAACACTACTGTACATGTCTGTTTAAATTTAAATATGCTATATCAAGGCAAAACCCCATTATTTATATTCAGGTTTGGATATTAGTTGCAAAAATGTGTATCCATTTTCTTTACTTTCCTAAGGTTAAAAAGAAAATATAAAATAATCCATCACAGCAGTGTACTTGAAAAAATTGTTAGACTTTACAGAAGAGTTGTGCAAATAATTATAATTCTTAACTTCAGCAAAGGGTTGTAGAACAGGACATTTAGGACTCTGTTTTGGTTTCTAAAACAATTTTGCCATATGGATTTTGTCAAATATACTTTGAATCGTGATTCATCATACCTCAATTTAACTCTAAAAAATTATATATTTAATACATACTCCCTTTGTCTTCCAGGGAGAGGGACTGTAGTGGTTCGGTGCTGCCTTTGCAGAACTCACGTCCCGTTCTCCGCCTAGCTCTTGCACGGAGCTTGCATTAAAGGTACAGTTCAGTAAGCTGAGATACCCTCTGATCCACTGGGTCTTTGCCTTGGGCAGGAGCGTGGTGACGGCGAGGAATGAAGAGCAGACTCTTGTGGGTTTGAACAGGGGTTTATTCACCAGACCAGGAACACACAAAAAGCCCCTTTGCCTCTCTGTTCTCACCTTAAGTACCGGGGTGGGGACAGGGGAAGGGTACAGCTTGGAACCAATCTGGAAGGGGGCGGGGAGAGTGACCCAGGACAAAAGGACCATCAGTAGAACAATTAGATACATGAAAAGTGGAGTGGGAGAACTGAGAACTTGCCGAATCACTCTACAGTCTCACTAGAAATTTCCAGTTATCAGGGCAGGGCTGCAGAGTGATGGACAGGACTCATGACTCAGGAAAAACCGAAGGGCTTAACATGAGGGTACAGGGAGGAACCGTTTTAAAGCAAGGAACAAAGGCATGCAGTACTTGGCAAAACACAAAATACACCACAACCAGGGACATGTACTCTGAACAGTAACTCATGTAGTCTTGGGCATGGGGTAATAAACTAAATAGGTTACTTGAGTCTATTTAGTAAACATGGTTGCTGCTAGTGTTGCAGCCTACTTTTCATGGATTCTGACAAGAAGGAACGACATAATGATCTACAGAATTCTCTTCATTTTGTAATTAAGCCATAATGTGATAACTGTTTGTGATAAATTGTCTTTGCAGGATGTATTGACTAGGAGAAAAGAATCCATGTCTCCTCTATCCTTTTAATTCTGAACCCATTCTGTTTTGGGAAAAGGTATTTTTCTTACTATAAAATTAATTGCTACCATTCAGGGCCAACAACAGATATCAAAAATTAGAAGTAGATTAAGTACAATCCAAACCGCAGCTGAAAAAGTCTACTGAAAATTAGTCATGACTGTGTTAGTCTGTGTTGAGTTCAAAGGCGTTCCCAGCAGAGCAGGAAACAGTAGGCTGATTTTACTATTCCAGCTTCTGAGAAGCATTGATATTTCCGGTATTCAAACTTTTACTTTTGCAAAAACATAAGTCCTTAACTGTATGCATTGAAAAGGCACCATCATGGGAAAATGGGAGATGACTATAACTATGCCTAAAAGAAAGCCTAAAAATATGATACTGATTGTTAGTTTGCTCTTTATATGGAGAGATTAAATGATATAAGTCAGAATCTTGAGTAGAGATGTTATTTGCATTTCTAAATTTAGCACCTCTTTCATGTATTTATATTTTTACCAGGTATTCAACCAACATTTATTTGCTGCTTCTCCTCACACACATACACACATTTTGTTGAAAAAAGAATAACAAGTCAGAACTTCTTGGATATTATGCAGTTATTATGACCTCACTCCTATTTCAGCCAATCTCACTCTAAGAACAACCCATTATATATTGTATGCACTTCAAAGCAGGCAAAAGTCCTCCTAGACAAATATAAAGATGTGCCTTCAATTGCCAGAACGTGTGTCTTAGATAGCTGTTTTTCCATATGATAGCATATCATATCAGTTGTGTCTACATTATTACAATGACTGCAAAGGTCTTGCTGTTAGCTATAGCTCACAGGTAAGTTTGTGTTTTGTACCAGATTTTAAAACTAAAGTTATTGCAGTGAAAGGCAAATAGAAATTTATTCTAATAAGTACTGTTAATTAAACAAACACATAAACAAACAATCAAATTAATTAAATTTTATCAGATGAAGAGTTTTGTCCTGAAGACTCTGCTGTCTGTAATAGAGTGTGTTTCCATCAAGGCAATCCAGGTTCAATATAATACTTGGATGATGTTTTTTCATCAATGGCAAGCCTGCCATTTTATAATTTTCAGGTTGAAGGTGTTTTCAATGTAAACGTTTTCTCATTCATCTGAACAGTGAAGTCCTTTGTCCCATTCTTGCTCTCCAGTTACCTGGTAACAGAACCACCTGGTTCAGTGATCTCATTGGTCTGAAATACTCCATTATATATATTTTATTATTATTATTCTGTTTTGGGTTTGTTTGTTTTAGAGTTTTTGTTTTGGGTTTTTTTGTTTTGTAGGGTTTTTTTTTTCTGTTTGTTTTTTTAATTAAGGTTTGGGGGGTTTTTTAAATTAAGGTTTTTTGTTTATTTTTTTTCTCTTTAGTTCTCTGCCAAACACTGAACTTGGTTTTAACATCCTTCTCTGTATCTCCAAAGTCCATATGCTTTTCTAAGTGAAAACAATGCACATTTACAAGTTGCAAGCTGAAAATGGAGCACGATTGTCAATTTATTTTTAGACCACTTCCCTGATGTATATTTTTATGTCTGTTTGGCTTTCTTCTTCCTCTCTTTCCATATGAACGTTTGGAGAAGATTTTGAAAGGAAATTTAAAATGCTTTTTAAAGTAAAACTTAAATTAGAGAGTAAATTAATATTTCGGTGATCACCAAAAACAAGGCACTGGTTTTGAAACAGAGAATTTAGACCCCTTCATTTAGAAACTACAGTTTTCTCCTGGAGAAAAAAAAAAAGGCTGCTGTTACTGGAATTGGTCTTAAAGTAGACCTCTTAAACTCTTGACAACTTGCAATAAAAACTATATAACAGTTCTGTAACCACATAGTAACAGATCATTTTTAAAACCTTGCAAAACAATCAAAAATATAAATGGCCTTTTAACTCTTTCTTTTGAAAGCTACTGTTTTTTTTTTTTTTAGCCATTAGTTTACATGTAACAGCTCTTGGGGTGTGAGTCACACACACATTCTTGATTTCTCCATACTCCTGACTCTATCAGAGAGCTCATTTTAAACCATCCTCCCAAATTCATATCATTGCGGCAGAGGGAACCTTACACCATGAATAATGTTATGGGTAGCTGCCAAATTCCCCAGACACCTGGACCTGGCAATTCCTTCTGCCTGTGTGCTGCAGCCCATGGCTGTTTTCCTGGCTCATGTTTTTGTTTGCGCTTTTAACCAGTAGCAAGGTTGAGTGTGTATTCCAGGCAGACAGAGAAGGAAGGAAGGATTAAAATCCTGAAATGAATGGCAGTCTTATACTGCATTCATAATATATAGAATTAGAAGTAATTCACAAAGGCCAATGGATGAAAATTAATGCATAAGTATTGGTCCTCTAGCATCTGACTTTATATGAGAAAGGGCAGTAAACAATCAAACAAAAAATGCCAAAGTTCAGTTTTAGCACAAGAGTCTGGATATTTTTAAGATGTTGTTTCCCCTCAAACAGATTTTCCTAGAAGCTACTCTAAGGCACATGGAAGGCAGGGAGATAATTTGGGACAAACAGCACAGGGCAAGTTTTGCCTGGTCAAGCCAGAAGTCTTCTATGATACACTGACTAAATCAGTGGACAAAGGGCTACAGATGTGATTTATCTGGACCTTTCTAAAGCTTTTGACATGTTCCCCCTACCACATCCTTCTATGCAAATTGGATAGATATAAATTGGATAGATATAAATGTGGTAGGTAAACTCTTTGGAATATTAGGAATTGGTTGGATCGTCATATCAAGAGGTAGTGGTCCATGACTTAATGTCCTCATGGAGATTCAGTGATGAGTGGTGTCCTGCAGGGGTCAAGTGCCATTCAGTGTCCTCATCTGTTACATAGTGGGATGAAATGCACCTTCATCAAGACTGCAAGTGACACCAAGCTGAGTTGTGGGGTTGACATTCCTGAGGGACAGGATGTCATTCAGGAGGGCCTAGACAAGCTTGAAAAGTGAGACTATGGGAATTTTGTGTGGTTCAACAAAGAGCCGTGAAGGGTCAAGGTAAGCCCTGATATCAGTCCAGGCTGGGGGATGAAGGGAATGAGAGCAGCCCTCTCAGGAAGGGTCTGGGTGTGCTGGGGCATGAACTGCTGGATATGACCCAGCCATGTGCCTTTGCAGCATGGAAAGCCAAATGTGCCCTGGGCTGCATCTAAAGCACTGTGGGCACCAGGTGAGGGACAGGATTCTGCACCTCTGCTTTGCTGCATCCAGCTCTGGGATCCTTAGCACAGGAAGGACATGGACCTGTTGGAGCTGCTCTAAGGGAGGACCAGAAAAATTGTTAGAGGGCTTGAGTATGTCTCCTTTGAAAAGAGGCTGAGAGAATTGGGATTGTCCAGGCTGGAGAAGAGAAGGCTCTGGGGAGGCCTTATCCTGGTCTTTCACTACTTAAAGGGGGGCCATAAGAAAGATGGAGACAGACTTTTTAACCAGCCCTGTTACAGTAGGACAAGTGGTAATGTTTTAAACTAAAAGAAGATAGATTTAGACTGGATATAAAGAATAAATTTCTTACAATGACGATGTTACCCAGAAAGGTGGTAGATTCTACTTCTCTGGAAACATTTAAGCTCAGGTTTGATGGGACTCTGAGTAACCTGATATGGTTGAAGAAGTCCCAGCTCACTTCAGGGTTGTAGGACTAGATGACCTTCAAAGGTACCTTGCAACACAAGCTATTCTATGATTTTATGTCAGAGAATTTAGAATTTCCTTGCATTAATTCTCACCTGCAGTAGATTGGGTAGTTTTGCTAAAAAAGGAAAAAAAAAAAAAAAAATACTACTACTAATAATAATGTCCTGGGGTGACTTTAATAGTCTTTCTAGAGGGACCCCATGCAGAGGTTTCCTCCAAAATTTGCCCTAAACCAGGAGAAATACTACTACTAATAATAGTGGTGAAGTAACCATTCAGACTTTTAAACTATTTAAGTGGATAGTTACTCTCTTTTGAACCTTAAAATTAAGTTAGAAATGAAATTTTTTTTTTCCATTGGATATTAGCAGGATTTTTTTTCTGGTAGATAGGAAAGCTAATGATGCTACAAGGATTATAAGCTAAGCAAAGCAAAAATTGTATGGATACATAATACATCTTTTGATAATCTACAACCAGCACAAAATTTGCCATTAAAAAAAGTTGGGTACTCTGTGAAAAGTGGATTTTTAAGAATCCTGTCAGAGTCCATCCACAAACCTGTTAATTGAAGTAGTTGGGCTTGCAATGGTGTAGTCAGCTGGAGCTTGTTTTTGGAGGCAAAACATTGGAAATAATTCAGCTGATGGACACCACGAGACAAAAATCCAATCCATCACACATAAAGTCTGTTAGCACAGCATGGCTAAAAAACTTTTAAAAATTCATTCTTGTCACTAAGCAGATAAGAGTTGAAGAGTAGATTTATTGATTAAGAAGGTGACAGTCACTTTCCAGATTATAATGTCACTCTAACCAGTATTGTAGTACTGATTTTCCATGGAGATTCAAAGGGAGCAGAAACCTTCAGGAAAAACTATTTCAGATATGAAAAGGATTTTAAAAAAGAGTGCATTCTAATCAATATTTACTCATCTGGTAATATCAGATATGCAAAGCTTAAAAAAATAGCCTTCTAGCTATATTGACAATTGTTGTCTAGGACAATATTCTTTTAGACGCTTTATTTGTGCTTTAGCACTTCACATATATATATATATTTCTTTTTATCAGTATGACTCAAAAGGGTTTCAAAGTATGAATTTTGCATTTCTGTCTGTTTTCACATTATCTAGCTAACAGTTTTGATTAGAATGGCCAAAGTATTAAGGTTGTTGTCATTAATACTTCTTTTTTTTTTTTTTTTTTTTTTTTTT
>VXBN01008890.1:282023-331224 GCA_013397395.1 Sinosuthora webbiana | reverse complement strand
GGTGGCTTACACTCTCCATTCCAAAGGAAACTCCAGCTTTTTATCTGGCAGATACCTGTCTTCCCAAACCAAGACAGGAGGTCAGAGAAAAATGTAAAATTAAATATAAGAAAGATTTTTTTAATTTATGCATGTATTTACTATTCTTCAAAAGAGTTTTCCCTTTTTCTTGGGAAAAACGGAAGCAGATTTCCTTTCCCAAAAGTAGTGTTGTCCCACTACTGATTTTGTTGTGTATTCTTATTCCCTAGTGTCAGGTTGGGTAACCAAAAAAGGAAAAACTATGTTTATTCTATTCCATCAACTGAAACCCGGTTGGGGAGATTTTTTCTTTATTTGTTGTAACTCCAGAAGGGAGGGGGTAACTGCCTTCTCTGAAAACAAGCCAGCTGTTAAAACTGGGTGGGGCATTGTTTCTTATCTCTGCTCAGTGGGGCATTGTTTCTTATCTCTGCTCACCCTCCCATTCCCTCTGTGGGGATATCTTTTGTTAATGGGCCATTAAAGCTCACCAATGACATGAAACCTTACATAATCCCATTGTGAGATGCTCTACCCAGAGAGGAGGAGCCAAACCATCTTCACCTGAATAAAAAGAGCCACAAGTGTCACCAGTTGTCCAGTTTTCCACTGGATTCCTGGAGGAGGACCAGACCCATCTCACCATTACTGGACCCTTTTTCTACGGGACCATCTCCACTCCAACAGAACCACATCTGCCACTTCAGGAGAGCTTTCTCTGGACTGCTTCCAATACTCTGACCAACAGGGCATCAGGTTGTATTTCTGACTCTGTCAGGGTTTTCTAGGATTTCTTGTTTGTTTGTTTGCTTGCCTATTCTTCTGTACTACAACATCTGTATTTTTTATATCCCTAGTGAAGAACTGCTATACCCATTCCCAAAATCTTTGCCGGACAGCCTTTTACTTGCAAATTTATAATAATTTGGAATGGGGGAGAGGGGCTTACATTCCAAGGGAGATTCCAATCTTCCATAGCAGATTCCTGTCCATCTAAACCAGGACACCTAGACAGTAAGACACACAGTTGTGCTACACTTACTTTCACTATCTGACTTTTCATGCTTAGCTGCACCCCTGTATGTCTAAGATATGCATTTATGTTCCACATACCTTTTTTTACCAGTTATCTACACTTGCAGTAGTTTTTCAAACTCATCTCTTTCCCTTAAGAATAGCTTATTGAAGATACAAGATCCTTAATGATGATTTATGGTTCCTTTCCAAAAGCTTAACAACCAATCTTTTGCGATTCCATTTCACAGACCTGTGTGCAATCCTCATGACCTTGCCAGTATTTGTTTTCTCCTCTCACAGAGACATTTTCTTTAACACTAGCTATCACCATTCTAAGTTCTATTCAATTTGTTATATAACATAAATTAGGAAAAGAAATCCTGAACCTCTATCACAGTCTTGATGGCCACTTCACCTTCCCCCCACCCTTCCCCACTGTATTTCCTGTATATTCTCACAAGCCTACGGGAATGGGGGGCAGTTGATTTTGCTGATCCATGGTCTGCTGGCCATAATGCCACAGCCAGTGTATGGGTGGCCCTGTGATCTTCCAGTTAATGCAAAGTGTTACTCTCTTGTGAGCAGTATGTGCAGTGGGACATTCACAGGCAATGTGCTGTGCTCCATTTCTGATGCAGATGGCCACAGCTTCTCAGAACATGCATAAACCCTGGTATGAACGCAGCAACAAATTCTGAAGTACTTATTCTGTCTCTCTACCTAGGACTGGTCACAATAAGACCATTTTACTCTGTCAAACCAAAGCAAACCAAATCAAGAAGAAAACCCAAAGAATATAGGCAAAAATGCAGCCACTGCCAAGGAAACCATGCAGCCAGTGGTATATAGGCTACAATATGGCTGAAATATAGTTAATCCAGTGACACCAAACTACGAACCTGAAAGTGAGGAAGCAAAGCAAAGATGTGGAAAGTTGCCAAAGATGGCTGCACAGCTTGATATGAACTCAATGAGGTCAAACATCAATTTTGCAACAGCGGCATTTCCTTGATGAGAAAATCTATTTACTGTTTGCATGTGCTTTCAGGTAGTAGAGAATACTGATATGTCTTTTAGCTATTGAGCCACGTGTAAACAGTACATAAGAAATGCCAGGCCATAACTGCATTTGCTTTGTAGTAATGTATTATTTGTTTTAGTGTGTTTTTTTCCTGTGTTTTGAAGTATTTGTACTATTGGAGTGTAGCAGTTAGAAAGTGTTTCTTAAACTTGTCTGGAGTAAGTGAGTGTGGAAGATTCAGGCACTGAAAAAATTACAATCCCACAGGTTATTTCTGGGATTGAGTATACATTCCTTAGTTCACAAACATTGTGCTGTTTTAAAATGTATTTTTAAAATATTACACACATGTTAGTTTTTACATCTAACATGTGTGTAATTAAGTTTAATAATGTATAATTTTTTACTTGATGTCTGATCTTTAAAACTATTACAACTTTCCTTCTTCCGTGATTTGTGTAGAAAATACAAATTATTTTAAATTATGAATATTCATTTTTGTTATTTTTGTTAATTATGAAGAATTTAATTCTCTTTTTCAGAACTTTACCTGTACTGAAACTTACATTAACAGTATGCATATTTTTAATGGCAGATAAAAACATGTTTAGGGATTTTTTAAAATCTTTTTTCAGACACATGAGTTTAAAGAGAATTCTGAACATGAAAAGGACATAGTTTTCCTGTGGTTTTATACATATAAAGAGCATAAAAATGAAATATCTGGGTACATTTACTAATGAAATTGACTGTGCTTAAAGCTCATTTACATTAACAAATTCCATTATGAAATATCATATATAGCTCAATTGGGGGACTAAAAAATGCTTTCAAACCATGTCAAATGTTGTTGGCATCAAACCCTCATTCTATGAAGAACCAAGTCAAATTTAACCCCATTGCAACTTCATGAGGTTGTGCAAGGTGGTTGTTGTATAAGTAGTAAAAGAAAACCAGGTTAGACCTCATACTGACTTCTGAGTGACCAAAAATAGGAAGTCTGGGAATTTTACAAATAATTTGCATTGATATGAAATGGGGCATAGATGAGCAAAGTTCAGTAAATCTGTGTTGTTAGGAATTGAAAACAAGGATTTAATTTCAGTGTTTTTGTAGATAATATGTTCTTCTACAGACACCAGTTCTTTTCATGCACAGACAAGCATTTCATAAAATTTACATAAAATTTACATAAGAATGATTTAAAGATAAAAAATAACATTCATTAGTGAGTTCTAAAGTGTTTTCCCTACCACCCTCCCGGAGCTACTCCTACTTCTTTTTTCTCCCATCTCTGCATATTCAGCACAACATTAGAAAAAACAAACCGCAAACAAAAAAAGAAACCAAACCAAAAACCCCACAACATTCTTGTGTTAGCACTTAATAATTCTTTAAAATATGATATTCCCAGGAAACTAATTCAGGCTTTTATGCCTTGTTCCATTAGAAAAAGAATGTGAATCCCTGCCATCTCTGAGATAATACAGAAGAAAAGTATATAATTTCCATATGGATTCCCTTCTGTATGTGTTCATACATGCACAAACATTCACATAAAATGAATTAAAAATTAAACATGAAAGAATAATAAAATATCAATATTAGATTGCAATTTTCCACAAATACTACTTGGGATCTGCACTGAAGACAAAGATTTTTACATCTAACATGTGTGTAATTAAGTTTAATATTTAAATATTTTTGGGGTTGTCATTTGTAAATCCACTGATTTTTTTATTCCTTCTGTGGGTTTTGGATGGGATGGAATTAATTTGCTTCATAGTTATGTTTTGGTTTTGTGCTGTAAAGAGTGTTGAGAGTACAAAGCTTGCACAGAGCCAAGGCCTTTTCTGCTTTTCCCCCTGCCCTACCAAGTGAGTATCCTGGATGTGCACAAAAGCCTGGGAGGTTGTCCTGACACAATCAGGACACCTGACCCCAAGTAATCAAATGGACCTTCTGTACTGTATGGCATCATACTCAGCACAAAAACTAGATGGGGGCTTGGCAGGGAGGCCACTCCTTGAAAGTTGACTAAGCATCAGCTGCTTAATGGTGAGCAATTATTTTCATTTGCATTCCTTGTCTTTCTTAGGATTTATTTCTCTCCTGCTATTTTCCTTTTCTTTACAATTTATTATGTTGTTATATTTAATTTTTTCCCCCAGCTATTAAACTCTTTTATCTCAGCCCATGAGCTTTCTCACTTTTGCAATTCTGATTCTCCCCCCAATCCCACAGGGGATGGGGAGAGAGTGAGTGAACAGCTGTAAGGTGCTTAATTGCTGACTATGACATGCAGTTATGTCTTTTGTTATTCTTCATCTGACATGTGAAAGAACAGTGTAACATTGCTATCCTCCATTTTAGTTAAGAAATAAATGAGAGAGGAGATAGAAAACATATGCAATAAAATATAACAAAAAAGACTTAAAATAGGAAATTCAATTAATGTGAAATATCAAAAAGTTCAACATTTATTTAAAATTATGAGATACGTGCCCAAAATTCTAAAAATTTTACTGAAACTTCTCTAGTATATTTCTGGCACCAAGATGACTTTTATCAGTAGTTTAGGCAGGCAGTTTTTTGTGTATATTCACCTATTCCACAGCAATTAAGAAAGATAAGATGGACATAATCATGTTGTAAGCATATTGTTGATGGTGACCAAAGTCCAAAAAATGCCAGTAGATGAGAGATTTAACTGAAAATATACGTGACAGAAAGCAAAAAGTCTAGTGAGATCTTAATATAAAGTTCTTTTAAGTATCTCAGGTATATAGTTCAGAGCAGAACATTTCCTTACCATACCTCAGGGATGTCCAAATATTACAAAATGATCTGTAGAAAGTAGTTGTGAAAAATAGCCCTTTCAATCCTTTTTAACTTGCATCCAAATACTGTTGGAGTCACTAGAAATGTGTAACTTGCCACTGATTCATGCTGCCTAACCACTTTGCTGTGCACTTCTGCCATCACATTATTTATGTACATCTGTGTTTTTTAGGTCCTGTGTTATATCTGGAACTAGTAATGCAGTTGTGTCCTGGGTTGTAGTATATGATGTGCACAAAATATTCTATCACCATCTTCATGAACTCTTGAATCTGGGTGGGGCAGTGTTTTCCCAGGCCGCCTCCCTCAGGGCCATTATCTTCTGTTAATGGCCCCTCAAATGCCTTGCCCATGACTCATAGATAACCCCCTCCAGGCACTATCTCTGTTTAATGAACCATCAAGGACTCCCTGCATGACTCATCATCCCATTGCGAAATGCTCCACCCAGAGGGAGGAGCCAAGCATTCTCACCTGGATATAATCTGGGGTCTGGGACAGTACAAGCAGCCCTTACCCACTGGATTCCCAGAGGACTCGAGCTACCAGACCTTTCTACGGGATCACTGCTTCAGGAAGACCACCTCATCTGGGTACTGCTTCTATCACCCTGCTCAGGTTGCATTCTGATTCTGTCAGTGGTCTTTTGTATTATTGCATTTCTTTCATTTTATTTTACCTTTTTTTCCTTCCTTCCTATTAAATTGTATTTCTGACTTGGAGCCTCTCACTTGTTTGGCTTTCAAACCGCTACAAGTTGTAAATGATTTGTCAAAATCAATGTGAAATAGAGGCTCAATTGTCCTCTGAGGTATGAGTTAGATATTTAATCATGAAGGCTGAATAATATTAAGGGTTAAAAACTAAGGAAATGAAAAATATGCAATATGTTGTAAATGAAGACCACTGGATATTAATAGAACCTCTTGAACTTCTTATTATCATTTTACAATTGTTCAAAAGCAAATAAATTCATCTCTTGCTTATTTCCATAGATTATTAAACCTTATATTATTACAACATTTGATTTTTCCTTGTTTGTTTGTTTGGTAGGAAGTATTTCTGCAGCTATAAATTATGCATATAAGTGACCGTGAACATAGATTGCCATTGATTTCAGAAAAAACAGCCCACAGCACAAAGGTCTTTGTTAGAGACAAATAAGTCCCCTGCTTAAATCCATAGCCTAAGGTTAAGACAAGTGATTTGGCTTCATAGCAGGATTCTTCTGTGATTTATTCCTATTTGTTTAGCTCCTGTTTATAACCCTTCTCAATCAGCAAAATGTGGATAGCAGTTTTTCACAGGGGTGATAGCACCTACTCAATTTATACAGAACAGAAACTGCCTTCTGTATTCTGAGTAACTGCACTGGCTTGCTTTATTAGACAAGCCAGAGATCAACATGTTTCTAGGTATTTTCTTCCAAATCCGTATACATCCATGCATAGGTCTAACACTCCAGGTTTGGAAAAGTGGAATTCTTCAGTGACTTAAAACAGGGGCTCATGTTTTTGACAGAATTCAGAGCTATGTGGAATTTCTTGAAGTTTTACAGAAGAAGTAGAGTTGATATATAGTCATTCTCAGTGCTCCTCTCTACACCTGCTGATCTCTGTCCTACCTAGGAGGCTCTGAACCTTCGATTGCCCTTACACACTCTCACAATATATGTCATAGGTTTGATATCCTCAACTTCATTCCGTAAAAAGCGACTTAAATGAGCATCTATTTCTCTGCACTTTATTTCAGACTGGAGGGCCTTCCCTTGAACAAGGAGCATTTTTCCTGCTCTGGCTGTTGGCCTGAGGGTCAGATGCGTCCTCCTGAAGTACATACTGGGACTTGCAAGAAGGCAGCTCAATTCAGCATCACTATTTTCAGTACCAAAATTCACTTAGTTAAGGGCAATTCTCACTGCACAGCAGTGCACTGCTAAAATGCAGCAGTGAGATGACAGAACTAGATGAATCCATAACGAAGCAAAGCATTTTAGCATTTCATTTTCTAACCAAAGGACTCAT
This sequence comes from Sinosuthora webbiana, assembly GCA_013397395.1. NCBI lineage: Eukaryota > Metazoa > Chordata > Aves > Passeriformes > Sylviidae > Sinosuthora > Sinosuthora webbiana. Next base: position 324,300 of record VXBN01008890.1, on the reverse strand, counting down.
AATTAGAATGGTACAGCACACTAGCATATATTGCAAAATGATCAAGTTTCCTTAGATCAGTCAAACTATTACTAATTGAGATACTAAGGATACTTCTTGAAGAAACTGATCTATGGTTATGCAGAGATAGTAGTTTTGTTGGGCTTTTTCTAGTAACTAACTAGAGGAATCCAGGCTTTTCTACTTTTCTTCATTGATGACATTTTTAAAACCAATTTTGTTGTTTTTCAGAGAACCCTCTAGAGCTATAAAATGTATTCATGAGCTAGTTCTGATCACACTATATCTTCCATTCTGCTAAAGGCTGTTATTCTAATTTCATCATATCTGTTTGTGTATCTTTTATCTTTAAGTGATAGCCATAAGCTTATGGTTTGGCTGTCTGCAACAGATTTAAAAACAAATAATCAAACAACCCCATAAGTTGAAGAGAAAAGAAAAATGAAAAACAAACTGCGAAGCCTAAACAACTAAACTCCTACACAGCTGCCTTGAATGTATTTCAGGCGGAAATAATTAGTGTTACTCAGACCAAAGGAAAACAAGCTTGCTTTCTAGGATGATTAACAACTATTTTTTTTTCTTTTTATATTGCCAATACCAAGACTAGTTGCATCATTAGTTTTTTTGAATGTAAAGACTAAAACATTTAATACAGCATGTTATGGAGGTATATGAAAAGCAAAGGCTTAGAATTTTTTATTTCCTCTACAAATGCAATCAGTAATAATGGATAGCAATGCTAAGGAAAAAGTAATTTAAGGCTTACTATAAACGAGAAGAAAAAAACCCAAGTGAAAAATTCAAAACCCAGCAAAAGAAATACCATTTCTGCATGGGAAAAAATAGTCTCAGTGCAACACTGTATGTTACTAAAGTGAGAGCCACCAGCACAGATAATTAAGACTGTTCAGAATCACCTTCCCTTTTTTTTTTTTTTTTTTCTTATAAAAGTAGACAGAAATGTAGATATTATTTCTTTCTCAAAAGATTCCTTCAGAAAAATATTAATAGATGTTGTAGTACACTTTACAATTTATGCACAAGCTGTCATTTTTTGGAATAGAAGCAAAGAAGGCATAGAAGCACAGGCTTGAAAGTGGCTTCAGGAGATGATTTTGTCTGTATCCCTGGTCAGGGGCATAACCAAATGAGTCTAGACATGGCCTAACAGAATGCTTTTGTCTGGTATTGTCTGAAGATGCCTATTCAAAATAAGTCTAATACAAACTGTACAATTTCCATAGGTAATGTGTCTAATGATGATTTTCTAATCTATATCAAGTATTTTGAATTACTTTATGCTTTTTTATTTTTATTATTATTATGCACGTCTACCATTGGTGGATATAAAGACATATTTTTAATTTCTGTTTTGTAAAAATATCTTTCATGTAGTTGAATATTATAGTTATATTCTATAATCCCTTTTCCACTCCTTCATTGGTGATCTTTTCTAAATTCATTTTAGCAGCAGATCAATGTTTATTATCAGTTTTAACAGCCTCAGGCAGTTTGCTTTTTCATAACTCATTTTAGTGAAAATATCATCCCTCCCCAAAGTGTTGATAACCTAGATAAGAGATCAAATAGTGTGCTGCTTATTGTGGTCATATTTTGAGGCAGGCAAAACTGACACTTTGTAAGAGTCAATTAAAGAAGCCAAATGTCCAAACTATGTTGTTGCTACAACCTTAAGAGGGATTGCAAATTTGCACTTCCATCAGGCTGAGCTTCCATCAGCTCAAAAGATACTGATGTAAAAAATGTATCTTTGGTACCAAAATGATCCATTGTCATTCGTTTATATTAAGCAACACACCTTAAATAGAAAAATCTGTAGCTGTAATTTAGCTATCAATTGAAATAACTTACCCATTTTTTTTGCTAGTTGGACAAATTGTCAAATATGAAATACTACTATAATTCCTATGAACTACTGATATAGCACCAGCTTTTCATTTGCATTACCATGGTTATTTCTTTGAGTAAATGAATCCCCACTGTACAGTTTCTGGACTTTTATATCTACACATTGTCAGATGTTTCCATAGAATTTCATCATGAATTCTTCTCAAAGAACATGCAGAAATATCTGTAAATATACTATGATTGCACCTACATTAATGGACAATGGTCTGTCCTCACAAGTTAACTATATTTCTTTGTCCCCAAGAAAGTCTGCATTCCTTAAGCTACAATAGTAACAGACCTTTTTTATGATCTATTTTTAATCGCACAAATTCATTCCAATCTCCAGTATTTTGGAATCTAAAACCAAACTATTAAATAAACTTTTCCTAGATTAATTTTGATATTAGCCCTAGTAGCTGTTGTTTCAGTTGTTTTATGATTTTAATGTATGTAATTGTTGGTATGGCTTTTACATTCTCAACCAAAACAATATCAGTTTATTATCTTTCAAGGTGCCTATAGGTTTTCTTTTCCAAATAAGTACACATGAATTGATTTGCATCTACATTGAAAATACTGTTGTTTTAAAAAATTAAATAACTGTGATATAATAACAGATGCTGAGAAAGAAACAGCAAGTATTCCAGAAGATTGGGTATGGGAGTAATATTCAATTTTACAGCAATGTTAGTTTTGCACATGATAAACCATGACAGAGTACCTCTAGAAAAAAAGACTTTTCATTTGGTAAAGTGCCAAATTCTGCAATTAGACAAAATATTATGATTTGGAATATAAAGGCCAGCATGTTAAATGCTTTCTATTAATATTGATTTTACTAATTATATATATATATATGTATGTGTGTATATATAATTTCTGGTGTGTGTCTATATATCTCTGTGTAGGCATTTACTGTTTTATCACAGTTCAGTAATTCTAAAATATCTCATTAAAGGCTTTTGCAAAGAGCTGGATCAAACCTTTGCTGTGCAAGTTATATTCAAGTTCATGTGAATTAATTTATTTTTTTACTTCTCCACAGGTTTGTTTAACTGCCTGCTGAATTCAGTGGGATACACCATCCATTAAACTGGAGTCCAAGACTTTCCTCAACAGCAAAACTCTCAGAACGTCCACATTTTAAACATCCAAGTTCACATTAAAACATTTCTTCAGACTGTATTCCAGAGGATGTTCAGGGCCTTGGACTTCATCTACACTAGTTATAAAAAAAGCAAGATTCAGGGATAAGGCGTGGTATGTAGTTTTCCTTATCACTGAACTGCTAATCAAAAAATGTCTGGGTTTTGGCTTGGACAAACAAACTCCCTCTCACCCTATGCCTGATCACAGAACCATAGAATAACAGAATTTCTTTGGTTGGAAAAGTCTTTTAAAATCATGAAGTCCAGCCATTAACCCTGCACTGCCAAACCCACCACCACCAAATCATGTTCCTAAGCACCATTAATATATGTCATTTAAATACCTCCATAATTGCTGTTAACCAACAGCCTTTCCCAGCAGCCAGCTTGAACAGGACAGCATAGTTTCACAGAAGAGTGGGGAGATCAGCTGCATTTACACTAATCATGCTGTACTTGGAATCTGTTATTTGCTGGTATGGTTTCAGCAAAGAAATACTCAGATATCACTGATTTCTTGTTTCTGGGCTCCAGTGCTCACATCACATGCAAAGTATGAGTTACATCTGGACTGCAATCAACACTGCAGACAGACAGTATAAGTAGGGTCCTGACCCCCAGCCCACTGCCTTTTTCAGGTCCTCTCCTCAATGGTGATGGAACCCTCCTCAAGGGTTCCCTTGTTGATTTCAATGGACTTTTTACTTGAACCCAAAGTTTTCAAATTTTACAGGACCATTGTTAAGGGGAGGTGAAAATATTTCAAAAACAAGACAGAGAACACTGAAACAAGCTCCTGGAGGCCACTGCATATATTGTAAATATCCAATGTAGTATTGCTCTCAGTGTTAAAACCTGTTTGTCTTGAAGTTAAAGACTGAACCCATTAATTTATTCTATTTTAAGTTGTTCAGCTACTTTACCTGAAATATAGGCACCTATCCATGATGGAGGCAGCATTAGTGACATTAAAAGCAGTGAGGAGTTAATTACAATGATTCAAAATCCTTAAGAAAAAAATATTATATTTGCAGCCAAGTGTTATTTGTTCATGTTTTTTCATGTAAAACTCCTTTTTAAAATTGCTGTAAGGTCTAGTCCACTTTAAACTTAGCAATTCTTAGTTTCTATCAGCTCTGTTGGCACCCTTTGGTCAGAAGCATTTAGCAAGCCCCAAAATTACTCCCTGAAAATTGCATTGCAGTCTGGGCACGCAGTATTTCTTTATGTCTACCTACACAGCTGAAGTTAAATGATCCTCACTAGTAGAACAATAAGTACCTCCACTTTTTAATTTTTTTTGGATAGCAACCTTTTCTTCAGAATTATAGATTTTTGCAACATTTCTTGTCTTCATATTTGATATAAGAATGTAATTAAATATTGTCTTAATTTCAGCTCTGACAGACTATCAGTTACAAGTTCTTCCATCTGTGGTTTCTAATTCAGAAGATTATTTTGACATTATATGGATTTTTGACTATGATTTGGGATCATAATAGATTTTTCATGCCTTTAGATTCCTTGGTATCTTTCGTATCCCACCTCTCACAAGGAGGTAATAATTTATAAGAGCACCAATAGGAGAATTAGTCAGGGTAACTTTTGTGCTGACCACAGTTGTAGCTCAGAGACACAATCTGACACCATGATAGATGAGACACAGCTTTTTGCACTTGATGTGTGACGGTGTGAGAGACTGAAATGTTAAGGGTTAATGACTCAAATAATTGGCCATTTGCAAAACCAGAGGGTGTTTTGCTGATGATGTGGGAGGTAAAAGCCCAGGTGCAGAGGGATTGTGCAGACACCACTGGAGGTTACTTGGTGGGGCCTGAGCCAGATAAGTGAAGAGGCAGATCCTGTGATGGTGGAATAATGTCTTTTGTCATGCTAACAATGTCTCTTACACAACTGACTCAGGTGTAAAAGTCCCCTTCAGGGAAGGCTTCTAGACATATTCATTCCTTCTGATGGGTCATAACCAGCTTAACTACACTGGGTGAGAAAAAGCTGTCATGTCTAGAAGGTGTCATAAACCATCAAAGATCCCTCACACACCTGTGTATTCCACCTGACCCTCAGCATATATTATACCACTGAACTCTGTGCTTCATGGGCTTTCTTCACCCCTGAGGGATCATGCCATCACTTTAACCAGAAGACAATGAAATTACAGCAGTCAAGTCTTGTCACTGGATCCATGGGTGGTGATGTCTTTCTACTTTTTTGTTGTTATATTGCTACCGATAATGATAACTAAAAAGACTACATGCTTCTTTCCATTGTGGGAAAATTTTTCTAAAATAAACTCTATCCATCTATCTATCTATCTATTCATCCATCTATCTATCTGTGCACCTGTGACTCTGTGCTGTTTCACTCTTGTCTGCCCAAAGGGATTGATTAACAAGAACCTCAGTTAGCCTCGCCTTCATGGTCTGGGCCTAATTGCTGTGGTCTGGATAACCAAGCGCATACTATTTTGCTAAAAATCCACTCATTTTTCCATAGATTCATTTGGAATATATTTAAAATTTGCAAGGATTCATACTTAGAATCCTGAATTTTCTTGAAAGCAGTTCAGTAATTGTCATAAGGAATGGGTTTGAAATTATTAGTCAGAGCTGGGTATTAAGGCAGCTTTATTTGATCCTGAATAAAGAGAAATGACCTTGCTACTGCATTTTGAAAAGTTTATCATCTCTATTCCACTGTAGGAGAAAATAGTTCATGCAACAAAATCAGTTCATCATGCTCTAGAATTATTAATATCCAGGCAGAATCTCTCTACAGAAACTAGGGGAAAAATCTAATTCTGATAAGGAACAAAGATCTCTCTGCCTTCGTTAATGTCTACTGAACATCTATTTAACATACCTATATTGTGGATAATTTTTTTTCTGCTGAGTGTCTATATTGCCAACCCGATGTTATCAAATGCCCCTCCTTTTCTACCCCAAAGGTTTTATTTGATTTTTCATGTGGCACTATGTTATTGCCATGATCTTATGGAATAGTGTTTCACTAATCATTCTGTGCTAATGTTACTTGTCTTTCTTTATCTTGCCATTTCATCCCTGCTATATCCTACAAACTTTAGCCTTGCAGATGGTTTTGTATGTGCATTATCCCATCTATTAGTTTTCTTCTATGGCATCTTATTCAAACAGTGTTCCTAATACATCTACTTCTTATCTCACAATGTAAGAAAAATGACAGATTGCGCTGTACATGAATTAAAAAGACTGGGAGTATATGCAGCACAGAAAAAGCCAGCCTAAACCACATGAAATTATACATAATCTATTCTAGATATTTTTCCCTGCAAAGCTGGAAACTAATGAGCTGAAAGCAAGAGTTATAAGTAAAAGAACTGGAATCAGTAACATTTATTTGTGAATTGTTTATTTAGCAACCAGGTTTTTTTTCTGTGTGCATGATCTGTGAAGATAGAAACAGGTTATCAATTTTTTTTGCGCTAAGATATACCATTTTAGCAACCATTTTGCAGACTGAGTGAACAATTCACACCAAATGTGAGTAGTGAAAGTTGTGACAATAAGACCATTTCTATAAGCATCCATCTCTTAAAAATGGGCAGACAGTATTCACTTGAAATGTATTACTATAGGCAGTATTGATTTAAATGCATTACTAATATAATCACATTTTGTATGGCCTAGAAATCCCACATATGAAGAAGAATTGAGGTCTGTTTTAATTGGAATTATTATGGGAATGGAATTATTATCATGCAGTTTAATGTTTGAGCTGTTTTCACCTTGAAATTGTAACCTTGTGAATTTCTTTCATTCAAGAGGGGCAATATTTGATTGATTTATTGAGTGGGAATGAAAACTTTTCTTTCTCAGCCTACTACCATTTGAATAGAAGTTCATCCAGGAAAACTTGGGCAATTTGGGAGCATGGCTGGAGCTAGAAGAAGGAATGTTTTTTCCCACTTTCATGGAGTAGATGGATTTTTGTGTCCAAGTATTCATTGTAGGGAGGGAGGAAGAGGAAGGCACTGTGGTGATGTTGGTCATCCAGTTCCAGGAGAATGGGTGGAAAAATGGATATTAGGCCATGCAGAAATTAGATGTGTTTTTTTATTAAATCACAATAAAATGTGTCTAGGATTTTCCCTATTACTGAGATAAGAAAGAAATTCCATTGAGAATACATGAGTTATGAAGTCACTAAATTTACCATACAGGAAAAAAAATATAGAGAGATATATTAAAATAAAACAGCAGTAATTGGACAATTCCATGTAAGTTACATTAAAAATATGGTCTATGCAGTTAATTTTATGGTTTCCTTTGTAATTTGAAAATTTTTAAATGTATACAAAGTTTTTGATGCTGATGGGGAGAGGGAGACCAGGAATTGACAGGTACTGCTTTCAGATTTTTGAAAGATTTTTAATAACTAATCACTAAACCAGAAACTTGACAATGTAGACACATCATTTTCTGTGTTCTTGCAGTCTACTTTGGAAGACTGACAAACTAGAAATTATCCCACTTCTTTGTATAAGATAGTTATTCAGAGTTCAAGCTCATTAATATTTTCCTTTTGTAAAAGAAAACAGACTCATTCTAACACCCTTGTCAACTGTCGAAGTCTTCACACGTTTCTATTCATTGGTCCAGATAAACGTGTCAGATAGGTCCATTAATTTCAGTAAAACAATACAATTTATGCTTGCTTAATCCAGCTTGCTGCTGGAACATTTCTATTCACTTTTGTTCCAATTATCGTTTCTGAAGAGAAAGGGGAGTTGAATAGCATCAGACACAGCATGACCCTTCTGCCTCTAACCCAGACCAAGATTTGCATATATTATAGCTACATTTCTCTATTTCTTCCATGCACTTTCAGTGTTTTCTTCCCCTTTATATATGTCTTCATAGCTGCTCTTCATTCTTCAGTTTTTTCAGCATGACTCTTCTCTTCTGCATCTGAATTTTCTGCCTGAGACATTACACACATGTGGAAAATTTCTTACATGTGGTATCACAATCTAATCTCAAAACCTAAACTTATTTCCCATGTATTGCTTATTAGGAATTAATTAGGAGGACATAATTCTATACTGATATGACTTTGTAAGCAGCAGAGCAACTTTGTTGACTGATTTTTTCTTTTTAGTAAATTATATTTACTAGTATAAATACGTTTAATATTTATTTTCATTCTTTCCACTAAACTGATAGACAAAATCATAGTGAGTATGGAGAGTTAAAGCTAAAAGAGAGATACAGTTGTAGTCATAGTTCTGTAGTCGTACAAGTTATATTCAATGGCAGTTGATGATGGGACCTTAATCCTGCTGTTTGCAATTACTTTTCTTTTTATTTTTCATTTGTCTTCTATCTTCTCTTCTGTGCATTTTATATTTACATGTTTCTTTCCCTACTGTTCATATTATGTACATTATATGCAGTAGATATTAGAGGTCTACTGTCAATGTCTTTAGGTAGCAATCCATGAAGATCACCTTATCCATTATATATAGTAAAGGTGGATTGTTACATGGAAAACAAAGTGGATGGAAGGTCAGATCCAAAGGGAAGAATTCAACAGTTCAGAGTCCCAGTAAAAACATCAGTGACAAGTGCTGTCCTTCAGGGATTTGTATTGAGACCAGTGTTGTTTAATATCTTCACTGTTGATGTAGATGAAGGGATTGAGTGCCCCTAAGCAAATTTACAGATGACACCAAGTTGAGTGTTGCTGTTGACACACCTGAAGGATGGGATGCCATCCAGAGGGACATGGACAAGCTTGAGAATTGGTCCCGTGGGAATCTCATGAGATTCAAGAAGACCAAGTGCAAAGTCTGCAGCTGAGTCAGAGAAACCCCCAGTATCACTCCAGGCTGGGGGATGAACAGATCCAGAGCACCTTGGCTGAAAAGGACTTGGGGTGCTGTGTGTGAGAGCCTGGACATGACCCAGCCATGTGTCCTTGCAGCCCATAAAGCCAAATGTGTGCTGGGATGCATCCAAAGCAGCGTGGGCAGCAGGTGAGGGAGTGGATTCTGCCCCTCTGCTCTGCTCTGGTGAGACCCCACCTGCAGTGCTGTATCCAGCACAGGAAGAACAGGGACCTGTTGGAGTGACTCCAGAGGAGATAATCAAGATGATTTGAGGGATGGAACACCTCTCCTGTGAGGAAAGGCTGAGAGAGTTGGGATTTTTCAGCCTGGAAAAGGTAAAATGTCAGGGTGACGCAATTGCAGCCTTACAGTACTTGAAGGGAGCCTACAAGAAAGGTGGCAAGGAACTTTTTACCATGTGGGGACAGAACAAGGGGGAATGGCTTCAAACTGAAGGAGAAAATTTTGGATTAGATCTAATGAAAAAATTCTTTACTGGGAGGGTGGTGATGCACTGGAACAAGAATCCCAGAGGGGTTGGGAATACCCCACACCCAGAAGTGTTTAAGGCCAGCTTGGATGAAGCTCTGACCAACTTATTCTAGTGCTAGATGTCCCTGCCCATGACAAGGACGTTGGACCAAATGATCTTTAAGGTCCCTTCCCTCAAAGTATTTTATCATTTTTCATTGCCTATAAACAGCAAGTAAATAGATTAACTTCAGCATGCCCAGTCCAGTTCCTATTTACCTGATTCTAGTTTGGCTATATTTGGTTTCTGCAAAGTACTTTGCCTGTTGCCTGTCTATAGTTTTAACATTGTCAAGGAATTCATTAATAAAAAACTTCAGGCAATGTTTCCTCACCTTTCATCTAATTTCATAACTGACTGCCCTTTAGTATTTCCAAATAAAATTTTCAGACCATTTGGGTGACATTTTAAATCACAATGCTAAAGCATGTGATTAATTGATTATGCAAAAATACCTGATAAACTAAAGATTTCCTTAAATTTACCCAAAGAGGCTGAAAGACAGCAACCACTCTGTTAACCTTTCCTCCTAAGAGTCACTTCGGGCATTTTGAACAGGTTGCTAATTAGGCCATCAAAAGTATAGGGGTTCACTTGTCAGACTTCAAGGTTAAAGCCACTCTAGATGACAGACATAATTTTGGCTACCTTAGGAAATAAAAATGTTAACCAGCTTCACTGATTTTAAATTACTGTTGACAGGATTTGAAAAAACTCTGACCCTTGTCATATTGAATTCATCTGTTAGTCAGGCAAATGCTTATGGATGGAAAGACTGACACCTTTCACTATCTTCATGTTTAAGGCTGCAGCGTGTGAATTCAGCCCTTGTGTGCAGGGCTTTTACAAGGAGGCATTGAGAATACAAAAGACTGAAGAAGACTGTGAAACCCTGTAAGCTGGCCTGTTTCTTCAATTGTCATTTGGCCTAAAAATCCTATACTTGACTTTCTCTTTAAATAATGTTGCTGTTCAGGAACATAGTGGCTTATAAGTATCAAACAAAAAAGTGGATATTAGCTCAATTCTTGCTTAGACACACTGAATTTTCTGAAGCATGACAGAGAAAGATTTACCAATTTCCAATGTTTTTAACAATATGTACTTTTTAATTCTTGAAAAGTTTAAGGAAACACTATCTACAAAGAGAAGAAATGTCTAAATTTTTTGTGTGTGTTGAACATAAAAAAATACTATGTGATTTTTTTCTTCCTCCTTTTTCCCAGTTATCACTTTGTCATTGCTAGCAAAGCTCCACAAGGAACAGTCCTATCTGAAATCCCTCTGTTTTGTCTTTTTATCCCTGATTATTTCTCAGGTTTTTTTTTTTTTAATTTTATCAAACCTCTCCATATTATAAAAAAAGCTTATATATAAGATGCTTATAATTTGTAAGCCACATTTTGGATCCTCTGACTCTATATTTACCTGCTGCCAAATATTAGAAACCTTTAAAACAACAACATATAGAAAACAAACTAAAACAAAAATACAATGAATACTAACAACCAGGCATAGAGTCTTTTCTGTGACCCAGCCCAGAAGGGTCCAGAATGGTTATGCTACATAAAGTAACAGAACTTCAGCTGAATGAAGGAGACTCCTCCACAACCCAGGAGGACGAGCTACCAGTAGATTTGGGCTGATATCTCACAAACAAGCAAAAGAAACAAATTTTGACATCAGCTTTTTAAGTGATACTTTACAGAGAAGAAAGATCTCTGCAAGATCAGGACACACTTTGTCAGAGTGGTTGACACATTTTGATTTTTGATACAAATGGCAGAGAGAACAAACTCAAGATTGTTACTCCTGAATAGGAAGAGGCAAGTCTCAACATCTCAAAGTTGGGCATTTAGATCTGAGAGGGTGAAAGGATTTCAGTTACACTTTCATGAATGTGATTCATGTAATATAATATAGATAATTAATTAAATGTTTCAGTGAAAATAATAAATATGGGCCTAAAACAATTGCAGTCTAAAGAGACCTGCTCCAGGGAGCAGCTGACTCAATAGCTCCTTCTTTTGGCACCTCATCTCCTTTCAGCATCTTGAATGTGAAATGCTTTTCCTTATGGCTTCAATTCCATTGTAACCAAAAAGATAACTTTTTTAATATTTTTCCTGTTTTATTTTTCTTGGGTCATGTAAGTATAATTGGCTCCCTAGCCAAAGGAATGGGTGCAACTAAGAGCAGATGGAACATGAGGGTATGATCTCCTCATCCTGATAACAGTAAATTGTTTGATTGGTTTTCCATGAATAGGGTTTAAATCTGCAAATCCAACATTTGTATTTTCCCTGCAGATTTTAAGAAGTAGAGTGAAAAATCTTTACAGCATATTGGGGTCTAAATGTTATTGTTTGAAAGGGAATAATTGCAAGAAAAAATGCCTACTTCATCTCTTGTGATCCACTTTTACTTTAAAAAAATACTCTGAAAATATATACCTAAAAAAAGTAAGAGAATGGGAGACCTCAGTGTTATTCCCTTTGTTGTAGCTGTTCACAACTTTTGATCATGCTTCAAACACCAGTTAGCATGAAGTGAAATACCAATGATCAGGAGTTCAGTGACCCAGTGATGTATTAGCAAAGTCTCATTTCAAGTGTGCCAGCTTGAACATGGTGCATTTCCACAATTCCAGGCATGCACAAGTCCATTACTGAAGCTAGAAAAGCTACGCTGCTGTAGCTGTGTAAGAGCAGAAAGGTATAAATCTGACTCACATCGTGGGCTTATAGGCTACTGTCGTCAGGAACACAGTGTGAATATGTACACCGTGTCAGTTCCAGTCATTACTGGGACAGGGACATCCTATTTTAGTCTAGTTCTTAAGGCAGAAAATATTCAAAATAAAGATACACCATAGGAGAACTAGTAGAAGCATATGTCAGTTAGGTCCTGAGATGGAATCTTTATTTTGTATGATGGCTCTCATGCTTTTGGATGTTGCAGTTTCTTTAAAAATTCAGTGGAGTTTCCAGTCCCAAATCACCTCATTTATAACTGTTCTGTAGACACAGGCTGGGTTGAAAATGATCTACACTTTTTGAAATTGTCTTTGTTTCTCTATAAAATTAGGGAATACATGGTTCATCATACCAATGATCTATACTGTTCATTACAAACATACAGAGGATTCAATGGCCAGTAAAATAAAATCCTTCTTCATTTCAAAGGATCTACTGAACTTAACTCCTGAACAAATATAGAAAAGAATGTGAAATTACAGTTTTTATCATTATATAGTTGTATAATAGTAAAGTGAAATCGAATGTGCTGTCTGAATTGGAGGGTTGGATGATATCCACCTACTGTGTAAATGTTCAAATGTATACCCACATGGATATTTTAATTTTTAAAAACATTGCATATCATAAGGTATTTAAAAAAAAAATAAAAAGAGGCAAGTAGAAGAAATTCCTCCTTTTGTAAATAAAAGAACAGAAGAAATATTTTCTTTCTCCTAAGCATATCATTTATCATATTAAATCCTTTATCTGGAAATACAATTACATCTTTGTAGACTAGATTTATACCTGAAAATCTGATGAATTTTAGACCATAGATAGCATTTCTAACTGAGATACCAATGGAATAAGACATACAGTTTCTAATGTTATTTTTAAGACTTCTACTCAGAAATCACAGAATCATTGAATGGATAAAATTGAAAAGTCATCTAGATTCTGGAGGTCATCTAGTCAAACTCTACTATCTGAACAGGGTGACATGCCCAGAACTGTATCCTGGTGGCTTTTGAGTATCTCCATGGCCTGAGATCCCATCACTTCTCTGGATGATCTGTGATAAGTCACCCTCATAGTGAAAGGGTGTTTCCTTTACAGTTTGTAAGCATGAATAAGATCCCCCTGAGCCTTCTCTTTGACACCCTCTGTTGGACTTTCTCCAGTGCATCCATATCTCTCTTCTACTGGGGGTCCTGCTGGTGTGGCATCACCAGTGCTGAGCAAATGTGACGAAAATTATCTGAGGATACTCATGTCAGCTAGCTGGCAAAGGAAAGAAGCTGCAAGAAATGTCTCAAATCTACATAATTTTTAGAAGGGGTTAGAAGGACCTGAGTCACTCACTAGTGGACAGAAAATTAATGGGAACATTGAACGTGTTGACCTTTTACTACCTGAATTGGTTTTGGCACAAGGGAACTCTTGGGAGAAGTGTTCAAACTAAGTGAAAAAACCTTTCTTATATCATGTGCTCCCACCTTTTATTTCAAAGAAGAAAAAAGTATCAGCATGTCTCTACCAAGGAGCAGAATATTCTCACAAGCTTCTCAGGTTATAACCAAATAGTATCTCAATGCTCAGGTTATCACCAAAAAAGAAAAGAACAAATGCTACATAGTATTTTGGAATGCAAACTGAAAACTTTTAGAAAGAAGTTCAAGGCAGCTCTTGCTTTGAGTGAGGCTCCAGAAAGAGTGAAGTTTCCTACACAGTTCTATTTCATTTTTCTTCTCTTCCAATTTCTGTTTTTTTACCAAGAAAATAATATATCTGAATTTGTACAGGGGACATATTTGCTAAAGATGATACTGAAGAGTCTTTCCAAAATGACTGTTTAACAACAAATTATGGCATTGAAGAGACTGCTTCTCTTTATAGTAAGACAATTTAGTACAGAAACCTGCTCTCTGTTGGTCAGTGCTGACCTTTTTCTTCTCTCTCTCTCTTGGTTTCTGTGGGTGGACATATGAAGCAAGGGAGTATCTGAACAAATTTCTGCAACAAATGAGAAGAATAAAATCAAATTCAAAAGGCCAAATGCTAAAACACAATGCACGCCAGATACTTTAGTATCAGAATCTAATTTGTCCTACCCAAATTACATGTATCAAGATATTTTGTATAGTCTTTCATCTGCAGTGTTCTGTCTCCATTTCAGTCTTTTATACTTCTCCTCATTTAATCCTGACTTTCTCAGATACATTCTGTCTGTAGAGAAATCACACATAGAAGAAGCAGAAATTCATTATACTAACCAATAAAACCTTTTTTTAAATTATAAAATATGTTCCAATCCAAGTTTTCAGACTAAGTCAACATAGATTGCTCTATAGTTCTGTCTTGGAAAATGCTTCTTAGGTGTTTCATGTTTATGCAGAATATATAAAAGTCTTAATTTTGAAAAGTTCTTTCTTAAAGTGTGGATGTCTCACAGAATCATAATGTGCTTAAGTAGCATAGGATATTTTTAGTCTTGGAAACTCACAGCTCTGAAAGGGTTCAATGATTTTGACTGAGTCACAGTGTAATCCAGTTGACTTCAGTGGATCCACTTGAATGAGACACATGTACAGGACCCAGAGGTAACTGCTGCCAATATTTTGAAATTAATGTCAATTTGCTGACTTTCTCTGCTCTACCCAGAGCAGTGATATGGGGGACATATAGATATGATGGCAAAAATTGCTCCCTACTTTTGTTCTGTTATCTGACATGAAAGCAGGATGAAAGATTACCTCTCTATCCCATTTCAGGAGGTGTAGTCACCTGACTGCAGCACTCCCTGCTGTAATTATGTATAGGCATGTTATTTTCTTTATATTCTTTAAAGAGCATCCAATGGCACAGTGGACAGGAGAGTGGAAATAATGAAATCACTGTGGTAATAGAGTGATAATTTCAGTCACAAACTCTCTCTTTCCTTTGCCTCAAATACACACTAGTGATAATTTAAGGGTTTTGACTGATTTTTCATTAATTAATTTTTTTCCAGACAGCCCAAAACATTGATTTCATCACTGTGTTTCATCAAATGTGAAATAAATGGTAACTGTATTTTATTTAAACACCTATCTGCCATAAATGGGATCATTATTTTAATTTTTTAGCTCCAGAGGGTCATAATTTTCTGAATGTTAAATACATAGATTATCCTACTTACGTACATTTGTCAAGACGTATTGGTAAAAAGCATACTTAGGTCTGGTCTTCCACAACATTCAGTAAGAGATTACTTTTCAACAAGTCATTAAATAAACAATAAGGCCATAGGAAGCATTCAGACACCCTGATGGGATGTCATCCTGGTGATTTTCTCTCTTCCAGTAGCTAGACCTGTTAGACTTTTAATTTCTGTGCTAGAGACAGTATTTCCATTCAAAAGTAAACATTCCAGTTGGAATGGGGAGCAAGACTGAGGGCTGGTTTACAAATGTCTGCTTAGAATGATAGGAGCTACCATTTAGAAGCTATTTAAATTTTGCAAACCTAATTTTCAAAAGTTTCAGAAGTTTTTCACATTCCACAACTGGTACACAAAGGAGGCCATAGCCCTACTGTTCCATGGTGCACAGTGTTGCAGTTCTCTTCATTAACCCTGTCTGGAATCTCTGCAAATCACCTATCTGACCATTCCAGTTACAGTTCCTGTCTTTTCATACAATTATAGAACAGCTCATGTTTGAAGCGAGTTCAGAAGATTATCTTACCCAGCCTTCTGTGGAACAGAGAGTGCCAATAAAATTATCTAGTACCTTCTCCAGTCACATGCTGAGAAACTCCAATGATAAGAACTTTACCAAATCTTTGATAGAAAGGTGTTCGATTTTTGTTTTGTTTTGTGGGGTTGTTTTAAGAAGCATATTACCTATTAAATGACTCAAATTAATTACCTTAAAGTCTCTATATATTTAGAAGTTTGTGATAGATTTCATTTATCTATTTGCTTCTAATAATTTATAGACATATTAAGGAAATGTAGTTCCGAATTAAAGAAAAAAACTTTATAGGATCCAAAATTTTTTATACTGAATAATGCATTGTCCTAGGGTGACTATGATGCCTGTATCACCAATCGTCTGTTCTGTGTATGCTGTGTATTCTGTACCTTTAAGACTGGTTCTGAGAGTGAGCAGGGAAAGAAGAAGCGCGCAGTTTGTTTTGAAAACTATTCACTCCTCTGCACTTTTTTTTCGTCCTTGGTCGGTGTGTGTTCACTGAGCGCACGGACACCAGAGAGAGGGTTTTTTTTCCCTTTTAGTTAGTTTAGCTAGCTGGGGCAAGAAAAAGCTTCCTAGACTGTTTTTTCCCTTTTTTCTTGGGACTGTTTAAATCTACTGTGGACTGAAAAGCCAGAGGAGCACCAGGAGCTGCACTTGTGGCCCACCGGGGCCTGGACCTCGGCATTCTCCAGCGCCAAAGGGACTGGGACTGATAAAAACTGAGAGAGAGCCGAGCAAACTCCCAGCAAGGACTCTCAGTTTCACCATCTCTCTTCGGAGCAGTGAGAGGTTTTATTGTTTCGTATTATTAATTTCTTATGCTTGTGGGCAGTTTTTTTTGTTAAATAAATAGTTTTTTCCACTTTTCTTGGAGGAAGTTTTTTTTCCTGGACCGGCTGGGGGAGGGGCCATTTGGGGTTTGCTCTCCAGAGGAGCCCCATTTGGAGGTTTTCCTTCCAAATTTACCCTAAACCAGGACATGCATATTGTGACTTAGGTGTTCTACAGTACATTGCATAATATGTACTTTAATGTGTATATGTGATAGTATACAACAACAGACCAATATTTATATAATTTATATATCTATAAAATATATGTAAAATATATATGTACTGGTATATCACTATAAACCACTCTCCTCGGTTTATTTACCAGTGAATACAAGGCAAAGTTAGATATTAGCTGCTACTTTTAATATTATTCTTCTAATATAATATTGTACCAATATTTTTCTTAGATGTTGTTCAAAACTTTCTTAACCCGGGTAAAATAACAATTACATGGCTTATATTTCCTGGCTTTTCAACCGATCCTTTTGTTGCAGGGTAATGGTTTTAAGGTTTATATTTTACGTATATTTTCCAACACACAAGTTTCTTCTGGCCCAGGTTATTCTGTTAGCACTAAGAGAAGACTGAAACTAAGCAGAAAAACTGAAAACCACAAAGATGAGTTTGAGGCTACGTCCAAGAAATTGAAGCAATCTAAAAATTCTTTTCATG
Source organism: Sinosuthora webbiana (assembly GCA_013397395.1). Taxonomy (NCBI): domain Eukaryota; kingdom Metazoa; phylum Chordata; class Aves; order Passeriformes; family Sylviidae; genus Sinosuthora; species Sinosuthora webbiana. The sequence goes on along the minus strand of VXBN01008890.1, from coordinate 306,839 downwards.
CTTCCTGGTCTGATAAAACCTAATAAGAGTGAGAGTGTAACTCATAAGAGTAAAATAGACCTCACCAACATAATAAATTCAGAAAGCTCAGGTCTGCACATCTGTGAAGTTACTGCAATCATGTAAAAATGTTTCTTATTGTTGAGGAGATTTTGTAGGAAAAATATTGTTGATCCAAACCACACTCTGCAATTTCTGTAAGGCAAAGAGGATGTTGTGCATCTTCTGGCTCCAGCCCAACCTTTCATTTATTCTCAACTTTTCCACTAAGGAAATAATTTTGACATATGAAGATAGCATCTTTTGACATAACTTTCTTGTTCCACTTCTGAGAACAATTTTCTTTCCCGTGTGATTTGAAAGCTTTATAATGAAAGTGAATGTGAAATACTCTATAAAACATGATATGTTGTGCATACTGTGGAGAGGACAGTAATTTTCTGTGGGCAACTTCCCCTAGAACCAAAAATGAATGCCCTGCTTTAACAAAGATAAAAGCTTGTGTGGTGGCTCAGTGTGTGAAAACGAGAGTCTGTGAGTCCCAGGTGTAGAAACTACCTCTGCAAGAATTTAGCAAAGAAAATCACGATGCTCTGCTCTGCATGCTTGTCAACATCACACTGTCCCTTCCCACACATTTCTGATCTGCGGACTGTGCTATAGCACTGCAACATTTTCCAATCAAGGAAGAGCCACTCCAGGGAATATCTGAAGTCACAGTCTTTACTATTACTGCTGTTATCACTACTGTTACTACTGCTACAGCTGCTGCTGCTACTACTACTGCTGCTTCTGTTTTTATGGCTACTGCATTTTCTTTTCTCTAAAGGTGAAAAGTATCTTGGTTTACTAGCACTGTCCTGTCTGGAAATGTGTCCTTTTAGACCTCTGTAAGGAAATTTATCTCTGTTTATGTGTATCCTAATTCCAGGAGGAATTGTGTAGTGTTTGTCTCCTGTTGTAAGTAGCAATGTTTTTTTTCTGAAACTCCAGACTTTCTTTTGGGGCCACTTTTCTTCATCCTTTTAAAGGAGTTGATCATATGTTCCTGATTCACAAGAATCATGTTAGGAAAAAAAAATTATTGGTCATATGAAAACAAGGCTTCATATTCAATAAGGGGAAAAAAAATCTGACAATTATAATGACTTGTACTTTTTTTCTAATAATTCATCTGGAACTTAATAGGGCACATATTTTGCTTAGAATATAGATTTTGAAAAATAGCAAATCTTTTATTCAGAGAAACATTATCATCACAGATATAACTATCTATAAAGAATAATAAAGACAAAAGCAGCCAAATAAATAAACAAACAATAGCTAATGTTTTAAATTGAAATGGTACATGATACTCCTTGACACTACTATGGAAGTGTTAGTGTAATTCCCACAGCATGGGAAAACTGTTTGTTTATTTCCATTTTATATTTCCCTAAGGACATTTTGCTCCAGTATAATTAGGATGACATTTGGAGCTGCTGTATTTCAATACAAGAGCAAGAGACACTGTGCAGCTTGACAAGAGATTATGATGTCAAGTCAATTGCTGCAGCAATATCAATATTTATTCCCTTGTTCCTTGTGTCATGTGTTATTTTTGTTCCTCTTTTTCTATTAGGCATAAAATAATATCTCAAACCTATCCTATTGTGCAGCATATTTGTTTTGTTCTATACATCCTTGCTTTTACCTAGTTAATTTTAATCTTAAATCCTCTCCTTTCTCAGGTAAATAGTAGTTAACTCTTTCAGTACTGCAATTACTTTCATAGAATGGATTCTCAATTGTTCTAGTACAACATTCCTAATAAGTTCTGTATCTTATTTCATCAGAGTGATTTCGGAGCTGTATTATGTATTTTGAGGTTTAATTGCTTCACTACTGGTGAATACACATCAATTGTATGTATCCATTGCATTAACCAGTAGTGAAGCAATCAAAATTTTTAAAAAGTGTCATTATTATACAAATACTGAACTCATTAGAAATGTTGTACTTGATCCATCAGGTTACATCCTTTAAATAAGAAATATTTGCCTGTACCATGTAGCATTACCTGAGATTCCTGATAGTTTGTTTTTGTGAAAAGTAAGAGTGCTCTGGTTAGCAGCTCATCCATGCTTTCTTTTATAGACTAGCAGAGAAGATTTACCCTGGAGTGGAGTCAGATTAACAGGTATATCGTGGTGAGCATTTCAGCATTGTTTGTGTGTAATAATATCATAACAGCAAAGCACAGCAGCACAGATGCTAGAGGTCAGAGCCAACAGTGAAGAAATTCTGTATAATTGTTATTAGTTTAGCCTGATTAATTTTCTTTTATATTTTTGTAGATTTTTTTTGTAGAAAAAATAAGTATATTTGTGTTCAGCAGTGCTTTTTTCCACAAGAATATTACAGTTGGTTAGAGATATATGTCTGTCTCTGTACAAGCAGATTATTTCCTACTGCAGCACAATATCATTGATAGGATTATTATTTAAATGGATCAGAAAATCAGCCTTCCAGTTTAAGGGTCTGTTGAAGTTGAATGCACTAGATATTGTTTGAGAATTGTGTTTATTTCTCTATAACACCACCCAGAATTCTTTTGATGTATGATCCGGTTAACTTTACATGACATCACTAGAGGGCAGTGTCCCTTCCAGCCTTGATTTGCATTCCTACATGTTTCTAAGATATTTAATTGCGATTCATAATCCTTCATCTTCTATTGAGAATGCATAATATTAATATAAAATTAATTTATCTTCACTAATAAACATAAAGTAAAGGGAATGATATTATTTCCTCTAATTACTCTAAGTTTTTTACAGGTATTTATTGTTGCCCTATTCTAAAGTTATCTTGATGTCTACTGTACTTTTTATCAATATAATAAGGTCAAGTTGTGAAATATCTGAACTTTCCTGAAATGAATGCTTCTAATTTCATGTTTGTTGTTTTGTTTTCTTACTTTTGTTACCACTTAGTAGCTGTTCGCATGGGGGTCCAGATAATTACTGAAAATTGTATTTTCTAATGACTTTTTTATGCATAAGAGAGAGAGAAAGACAAGGGACAAGGAAAGAGAAGGCAGTGGGGCTCTAAAGTCTTACACTACACTGTGCTTTATTCTAGAGGAACTGGTGCTGGTACAAAGAGTCTCAAACAAGTGTTGAAAATTTAGTCCAGTGAGGCTAGACTTCCCTTATGCTAATTTTAAAAAGACACCTTCTTAAAAAACACTACTGGCATGGTTAAAAATGGTCATGAAAGCAGACAAATTTGTGCAGTCAGAATACGCTGGCTGCCCCCAATACCTCTGGCAAATCAGGCACTTCCACAGGCTTATTGTGTGCTGGGACAGCAATTCACTCATTCATGACAGCCTTGAGGCAAGCCAGATCATCTATTTTAAATAAATTGCTTAGGATGTATCCTGTAAACCTGTGAAGACACCTGTCTTTCTCTATCAGCTGTTATATTAAATGTACCATGAAATCTGTCACAAATTTAAGAGGTAGTCAGAAAAAAAAATACTTTAAATTAGACTATTTTCCATTGATTAAAATTGAGTATAGAGGCAGTTTAGGCTAGGTTTGAGCTAAGGTTTATGAGTACTTCCCCTAAATGATCCCAGGAGTTTCTAACTTTCAGTATGTGGTAGCAAATGTATATGTGTTTCCTTACCAAAGGAGTACCTCTGGTGCTCATGATTTGTTCAAGTCCAACCAGAGAATAGACACAACAAAAGCAATTCTGAGTTCCTGGTCTTTTTACTTTGAACATGTGTAAGAGACGGGCCGAAGATCCCTCACCTGCCTCACGACCATCGTCAAGGACAGAGACTGAAACCCCTAAAAAGGACTCTAAAAACCCCAGCACAGGAGTTCTGGCCTAGCTGAGGTGGGACATTTGCCAAGTGTTGCCTGCAGGTGTGCTCAATGGAAAAACCTAGCACACACTTCTGTCGGAACATCAGAACCTGAGCAGAAACCATGGGCAAGTCATGGTGAATTGACTGCACTTGCTGACAGCTGCACCTGTTCTGGTTAACACTGTACTTGCTGATGGCTGACCTGTTCTGAGTTCTCAAAACTAACACACTGTAATGATTTCCCCACCTTTTGGAAAACTGCCTGTTGCTTCAGAGAGGACCATAAGGACCCCTGAGTTAACCAAAGACTTTGTGATCATCCCACAGAGGAAGACGGATCTATTGGCCGGACCACGAGGACTTCAGACCATGAGGATTTTCTTTCTCCGTTGGTAGATATAACCCACCCCCTCTTTTTCTTTTCTTACTATCCTTTATTTCCCTTCAAATCCTTCTATTGCATTTGATGTTGGCACTAATAAATGTGCATTTGTTTTGATGAATACTGAAATCCCCTCTGTGTTGTTTTTTGCACTCTGAGACCAGTAAACGAACCATCACGACCCCGGCTTGCATTAACGGATTGTGGCATACGTGGATGTTTCTCTTATTTTGTGTCAAGTAGACTCTGTAAAGTTTTGTGTGCTACTATAACTACAGCGTCATCACAGCTGTTTGGAGGAGCTCTGACACCAAAGCATTTTCACAATAGTCTAAATCATTACATTATTTCAATCTGAACAATGAGAGCTACTTCAGGAAATATTAACTTTTAGTATGATGCCTTTCATTCAATGGAAGTTGAAAGCAAACGCGAAGCCTTCAGTTTGTGAAATAGAATAGTGTTTCCTTCAAAAATTACAGTGAGAAATGCAGTTGTTCATTTGCAGGAACATCTGTCTCAGTCATTCACAAAACAGAACTGCACAGTATCTGAAAGATACCAATTCTTCCAAGAGTGAGCAGTCACAACTTTATTAACATAGTCAATATGCCTAAAGAAATTAAAATACACTCTTTGGTAAAGAAGGTAAATTTATGATTTATCCATAATTTGTGAATATATGCAGTTAGTTCTCAGTGTTTGAAAGTTTAGTTTTCATATTTCCATAAATCTTTGTAAATAATAATGATTTATATGCAGACAAAGCCTTGCATGTGCCCAAACCTTCAAACTGGATTGCCTAGTGGCAAAAATCCACAAGTTTTATTAAAGTCCCTGAATGAAAAATGGGCTTACTTTCAAAGGTTATATGCATTAGTGTTTTTTATGGCATAGTAGTTGCTCAACAGTTTTGATAAATGAAATATTGTTAAGGTGCACCAGTATAGAAGAAGCCAACTTAAAAAGTCAAAGATTGTCTTACCTTCAGGCCAAGTTAAAAAGATCTTCGTTATTCTATTGAAACTCTTTTTGTTTTTTTTTTTTTTTCTTTTTTTTTTAATGCAAACATGCTTTCAATTTTTTTTTTTTATTCTTTACAGGGTGTTGATATCTCCCTTTTTATATCCAATTTTTAGTTCTTTATGCATTTCACTCTGAGTTACTTTTTTCTCCATATTATTTTTTCCCTATACAATTTTCTAGATACTGTTCATTTATATTTTGTCATTTATTTTATGAAATTAAGTGCAAACATAACAAACTAAGGCTTGTCTTTTTTACCTCCTTTAATTAATTATAGTTGAATATGACTATTAGTGAAATGAATGACTTTCTTTTTCTTTTTCTGTATTACAAGAAAAGATACCTAGAGACTGATTTAGAACAAAAATTCTAAAAAAATAGCAAGATTAAAATCGAGGGAAATTGCTGCAGTATTTCTGTTACCAGTCACTTAATAGAGAAACATCTATGCACTATTAATGATGGAGGATTGAAATATTTTTCACACCCAGTGACTGAATTTTTTTACTTTTGAGTTTCTTTCAACTATACCCATAACTGGCAATAAAAGTTTTAGGAGCATAAAACTGTGTTCTGGGAGTGGTAAATAACCCATTTAAACAACCCACACTTCTGCTCTTACCTTGCATTTATGTAGAGTACTCCTACCTTTTGTACACTGATGTTAACAATTATTTTACAGGGACAAACTCATATTTTCTCTGTTAATGGAAGCACCGGGCTCAGTCCTACTTTCAACATAGTAAGGCATGGGGGAAAGAATGGATTTATGTAAAATTTTTGTAACAAGTGAAGTGAAATTATCCACAAGTACTATTTTAAATCTTCCTTTAACATCAAAGAATCAGTGATTTTATGAAATTTTTATTCTTAGCTGTTTTAAAATTCTTTTTTTCTTTAAAATTCTCTTGATTGTATCGTATTTTAGAATCTCACTAAACATGTGCTGCTGGGTCTTTTATTCCTTTAGGTTTCTTACAGATAAACCATTTTCATGAGAATCAACTCCTACCCTTTTGCAGAGGCCTGTAAACTATCAAGAACTTCTTTTCTGAGGGCTTTCTCCATGGCTGTGCCATAATTGCATCCAAAGGGGTTTTTTTGTTGATTAATTTATTTTTTTATCATCTGCATAATATTGTGTTGACTTGAGAGCTGACGAACAAACACATTGCAGAAGCAATTTGAAAAACGATTGAGTGGGAAGTGTGGAGCATTTTGCATTACTGAAAACCTGTCAAAGTGGCTTGATTTGTACCACCTTGGAAGAAATAATGAAGGCTTTGGGGAAAAGAAAGACTGTTTGGAATGTTTGGGGGTTTTTATCTAAAACTCTTTTTTTTTTTTGCATTTTATGTTTAGTTTATAATGGGCAACTATCATTGTCTAAAATCTCATGCTACTCACCATCTGGACACAGCACAGAGAGACATCTTCTTTTACTGAAAACTATTAAGCCAAATAGTAGTAATAGAAAAGTTATCTCTGTCAGAAATATGGGGAGCAAAATCAAGTTTTAAAAAATGGAATATTAAGGACATTAAGTTTATCCCAGTTTAACAGAATCATTGTACGTTTAAGAGAGAAAGTCTGTTCTGCTGTTCGAAGTTCCCAAATACAGCACAGCATCAATTACATTTCAACTCATGTGAGTACCTGTGACCATTTTAATGAGTAAGACATTGTCAGAATATTTTTGTAACTAGAAGTGGGTGTACTCAAAATCATGAGCTATTTACCCATATGAAGCTTTCAGTACTTTGTGCTTCTCTTCCAGTCAAGATAAAACTGTATTTAGCACATATGGGAGTCTGTGACATCTGAGCTACAAGTGTTTCCTCCACACAGAGTTTTACTAATTTTGCAAAAGAACAAAAGACTCTTCTGACTCTTTCAGCTGAAACTTTTCTTTTAATTATTTCATTAGAATCAAGCAGCACAATATGGCAGAATTGAACAACAAAGATGGAGATAAAAATTCTATTGTATTTGATCATGAATGTTCACAAAACAGACCATATTTTCACATAAAAATATGTAGTCCTTATGTTACATTTATCTCTTAACTTTCAGAAGAAATTGCTATCCCTCCGCATGTTAATTCAGAATATTTAAGTGCCAGACTCATATACCACTCAGGTGATCCATTTTTGTAAGCAGAGGATGATGAATCTGTTAATGAAGTCACTTTTTCAAGTAGTTGGAAAAAATATCATTCATAAACACAAGCTCATAAGCCCATTCTTGTTGATCCAAAGTCACAACACTTTATTCTGTACAATAAAACTAAGAACAGAACTGTGTCATCAGAAAAGTTCAGCTGTAGAGGCAAGTATTTTCTTACACAGTTGTTGAATCAGCATTGCAGTTTAAGGACAAGAAAAACCATCAAAACCTACTGACTGAAGGCCATATCCTTTTCATTCTTTGGTATAAAACAAGACTTATGGCAAAAAAAATTACTCCAGGAATAAGCTTAGCTTTCTGATTTTAGCTGTATATGAGAAATAAACTCAGCTTTGGGGAAGAATGAAAAAGTGGGGTTTGTGCTGATTTTTTGGCAGAACATCTTATTGTTTCACTGCTTAGTGTGTTTGGGTAAAGTCACAGGACACTTACTACATGTTCTGGTTTGTCTTCATCTCCGTAACATATATTTTATCACTACAGAAAAAAAATATATAATCACATGCTATAGTATTATTGAGTATTTGATCAGTTATAAAAGCCAGCAATTAAATCACTTTGCTCTTGAAAATATATTCACTGTATTTTTTTTTTTTTTTCTGAAACTACAGTTATTTAATTCAGGACCACAGAATTCTCCATTTTGCCTTGAACAGAATAACACCAAGTGTATCTTCAGGTTTACTGTTGAGCAATTAAATATTGGAATTTTTATTGTGGCTTAAAAAAAAAATCCACTAAGTTTTGCAAAGAGATTGAGAATTAATTAGGCAGCACCATTTTATTAAAATGTGAAGTGGAATTTTATTTGATCAGGATCTAAGCCATCATTTCTTTTCCTTTTTCAACCTTTGCAAATAAGTAGAGAATATATTTCCTTCTCCAGTAGTTTGGTTTTTTTTCATCTAAAGTTCAATGTGGAAAATAATAAAATATTCAGGCATTTTATATGGTCTTTTCTAAGCTTTAATAAATTACCAGTTCTAAACTTGGGAGGTAGATTGTAAGGACAATCTTTATTTATCTAAGTTTTCTTATTGCTTTGGTGGTGGAGCATTACTATAATAAGGTGTTGATGTATTGACTGCTACCTTTCTATAATTTCTACCGTCACAATTGGATGAGTAGGTTCTAGTTGTGCTTCAGCTTCTCAGCCTTGAATTCGGTGATTTACTCAGAATCATGATCTTGGTCTGTTATGAAGTGAAAGATTCTCCCCAGAACTGAATTTAGGGTACTAGAACAGGGTTCCCAGAGAAGTGGCCAGGGCACTAACTCTGTTTGACTTCAAGAAGTGTTTCAAAAATGCTCTCGGGCATGTGGTGTGATTCTTGGGGCTGTCCAGTGCAGGGCCAGGAGTTGGATGTTGATGATCCTTGTGAGGCCCTTCCAAAATTTCAGACATTTCTGCATACCCAAAAATCTTTTAGAATCTCTTTCCACATTGGCTTCAAAACTTAAAAATATTTACCTTGGTATATGTGCTGTTTAAATAAGTTATTCTGAGAAGCAATAAGTAGCATAGTATTCTTGAAATTTGTTTATATAGTCCAAAATATTTGAATAGAATTTTAACCAATAAATTTTGCAGGAATAAGGTACCCCTGAGTTCATTAAGTCCCTGGATAAATAAAGGAGACTTGTCTCTGACATTTCACTTGCAGAATATTGCCATATCCTAGTCTATAGGCAAATAAGAAAGGAGTGTTCACACACCAATTTATATTGCTTGTGTTAGAGTAATCTCTTATCATTCCTACTTCTTGAATAACTCCAAGTAAGTTTTCACAGGGTATTCAAAAGCAGTTATCTTCACAAGAAGCTAAGAAAGAAGACACTGAGAAAAAAGTTGTAAATTTAGGCTCCTATAAATTCAGGTGTTTTTCCTCCTAGAAGAGTACTTAGCTACAAAAAAAATTTTGATGGACCATCAGCAATAAATGCGAATCCAGAAATTCCAGTCATATGAGACATGTGACCCTCTGATTAACTCAGTTGGTTAGAGTATTCTGTAATTTCGGTGATTGCTTAATTTCCAAAATAAATTCAAATATAAGAAGTGACATTTCCTGCTCACAACACTGCTGAACAGGTCTCCTTTTGCAACAGAATGAGGATTTCTGTAACCAGAATGATGGTGCCTGAATTCTTCCTTATGCAGCAGCAAGAAGGAGCACAAACAAGGTGAAACTCAGTTTTCACCAGAAGTGTGATTTCAAATTATGGTATTAATCGCATCCAAGTGATTAAAAAAACTGTCACTGTGGAAGAAAACAGATAAAATTGGGGTTTATTTACTGTTTAACTTATTTATTGTGGTATCACAGTGCATTTTCTTTATCTATATCTATGTTTTATGTTGTCTTGTACAATTCCCCACCCACAGCATTGTACCTAAACAAGGATTAAAACTAATTGTCATCTTTTTCTGTTGAGAAGGGGAGAATGCAAAAGATAAATGTATATACATCGCAGAACTTACACATGAAAAAAAAGATGATTTTTTTTGGTTATTTCTTTAGAGTTTAACCAACAACATACTGATTTTTTTTTATTTTTTTTTTTCCCTCTGGATAGCAGAGCTCTATACCCTGTTTTGCCCAGTGCCATCAGCAGCAGCGGAGGAGGCAGCTTGGGTGCAGACCAAGCTCTACCTCATGAGGTTAGAATCATTTTGTGCCATGGGCAACTGTGATGGTGTCTGGAATCAGCGGTCCAGATAGAAAGTTTGTATCCTTAGGTTTGGTGGGTCTGAACCTCAGGCTGAAGCGTAGATCGGCGTGGAAGAAGAAAGAGTGACTCTCACGTGGGTTGATGGTAGATGTTTATTGCTCCAGAGAGAGAGCCGGAGAGTGTCTCTGGGGTTCAGGTTTCAGCTTTTGTATCAGGAGCATGGGGAGGGGCAAGGGTAAGCCATAACCAATACCAGGTAAGGAGGGAGTGACCAAGACAGAAGGACAATACAACATCTGATACATGATACAGGGTTGAATTACTAAAGGCTTTGCCATTCATGTTAGCCCTTCCCACCCAGAATGTTTCAGGTTTCTGGACAGGGACACAGAATGGTTGGCACACCCACCAGCAGGGAAAAATCAAATGGGTTAGTAGGGCAGGAGGTAATTTAGACTGCACTATTATTAATTAAATGCACAGCAACAGGCAACATGGACCAAAGTTCTGTGAAGCGGAAGGCACCAAACCCTCCCTCCAGCTTCCCAAGCTTTCAATCCTGCCACCAGGACTTTGTAAGTGATTGAATAGGGGCATGAGCACTGCCTCAGATAAAAGCAGCTGTCAGCACACAAAGGCTTTTACCAGGGATAGCCCTGTGTTGACTGCTCACACACAATTTAACTTTATCTTTGGACTGTAGCAGTGAGTAAGAGAGAGCTATGTTACTGGGAATTTGCAGTAACTTACTGGGGTTACTGGGGTACCCAAACCCTATGAGAATGTCATCACAGACACAATAAATACTAGAGCTGCATTTTCTGGAAGAATCTTTTGTCTTTAGACATCAGCATTCAGTCTCATTTCCATTTTAGGTGCAAGTCTGTGGAAAAAATGCTCCATGGGGACCCTCTGAGCTACTTCATATAAAGTCTCCTGAAGAAATTCAGAATTACAATTTTCGAACAGTAAGGTAATATTGTCACTGGACTGCACTCACTAGAACATTTCTGAAGGTACATTTGGGTGCAATGTGCCAAGACCTCTTTAAAAATATAGGATCTAGAGTCCTGAAGTCAACAAAAAAAAAACCCTGAAAATTGAGTGTGTTTTGATATTGTTCTGCGCTGTATCATTGTAGTTCACAGCTTTGCCATACTTAAAACTACACAAGCAGTACGACAGGGTGCTTTGACACTTAAAAGACAATTGAAACAATTAAAATATGGAATACTTGAAGTTTATTAATGTGCTTTTGCTTAAAATAAATATATTGTGTCTCTAGGGAACAGTCAAGGAATAAAGCAAAACATCAAATCAGCCTCACCCAGTGTAGAACAGCACAAATACAAACTGCCCTACAACTCCAGTGTGTGGTGATAAAAGACTTGATTCTGAGAAAGGATATGAACTTGAGGATTATGTAGTTGTATACTTTCCTCATAAATATTTCCATTCTGAAACTTCCTGAGGTTTTTCTTCCAGACAATCAGACCCTTTGAGTTTCTTCAGGACTCAGCCCCTCAGCCCCTCTCAATGGAGAGAGACAGCTTTGATCCAGTTGTCCAAAAAGTACTTTTAATAATACAAAAATAACAAACAAAAAGCATCCACTGCATTGGACCAAACCAGACAAAGCAGTAACAAGGGGCAAAAGGCATGAGGCCAAAGTCCAGGGTCAGAGAAGGGTACTTAAACACCCCAGTGTGTGTGGGGAGCTAAGGTGGGGTCTGAGGGAAAGTTCCAATGGGGAACAGAGATTAAGGATATTAAAATTCTTGCACCAAAAATCAACCTATGATAACAGACAGAACTGAGAACTTTCTAGTAACAATTAGCATAGAGAGCATGTCAATCAGCCTTCTGCTTATGGCACTAAGAATGGGGTTTCTCAAGGCATTTTTCCAGGGTTCTCTTCTTCCCTGGGCAAACTGCTCTCTACTACATTCCATATAAATTTTCTGGATTTGTTTCCATTACATGTGTGTTTCTTTCTCTTCTCCATACTACTGCTATACAGGATACATGGTACTCTGCCCACTTTATTAACCTACACCTAAATTGTAGCTCCGTTTACACTGGTCTGTGAAGTAATGTTTGTATTGCCTTTAGTAGATAGCTTATTACTTAGTAAACAAAACCCTGAACTTTTAAGAGTTCACAGAAGTAGCTAAGTTATTAAAAAGAAACAAGCTTTAATTTATCATTAAAACTGTTTATATTAGTGTCATTCAAGAGTTCCTGCATCACACACTTATTCTTAATCTTACTTAGTCTTTAGTGAACATTTGAGAAAATAAGACCAAACTTTGCTCTGCAGTATTAGGCAAATACTGATATTCTTCATTTTAATAAATTTACTTAACTGCACTATACATCAGTCCAAGGCAAGATTCAGCAGCAGCTGATTTTACTTGTATTGAATCCCTCATATAAATACTTTAGATATTGCCAGAAATCCTTCAGGATGGTGCCCATATAAATACTTAGGAGAATGATTCGGCCTCTTGGGAAACCAGCAGTAGTTTTTCGCTTAAAAAAACCCAAGGTTATTGATTATTGGTTTAAAGCCATAGTTTATATTAATAGGGAAATGTGAGCTGTAGCTCACCAAAGAAAAACTGTCTGTACTGAAAGAGGGCAGGGGTGCAGGTATGTTACCTCAGTCCAACTAAACTGTCCTGGGAAGAGCCAATGGGCATGGGCGTTCAGAACCTATACATTAATTTATTAAAAAAAATCCAAGCTGTTTGCTTTTTGTAAATTTCTGATAAGTTTGTAGCAATGCATAGCTACAGAGTTCATCATGTCCAGGGAGGTTGCAGCTGCTGGCACCAGCAGGGGAACATACAAGACGGGTCTCTGTCTTGTTAAGCTCGAAAATCCATTTACAACCCCTGAAGAACAGGAGGGGGATGGAAATGCAGGATCAGGCAAAGGCAGGATGGTGGGGTTTTTATAGGGTAGCACAGGGGTGGAGTTTTGGGTTTGGGTCAAGGGAGAATTTAAAGCACAGACAAGCAAATACTTTTAATTAATTGCATAACATATTGGCAGAAAAAACTGTTTTGAATAATCCACACTATTTCAGAATTACAGGCATTGTGCTCAGTGATCATCACACAACAGGACATCCTTTGCTCACGAGTTCCCAGGACTTGTCCCACCTTTAACTAATGATGCTGAGGGGTAAGGACTTTCTCTGCTGTGTCCCATCACTAGAATATAAAGGGAGGAGCATCATGCCATGACAAAGCTGCAGTTCATCTTAGTGCTGAAGTAATTAAAAACAATGACTAATTGAATGGCCCCCTCTGTAGTCATTATGGATGGGAATGAGGTCTTTGCACAGTTTGCTCTCTAGCAGTAAAACCTGTCCCTTTGTGGCTTGCAAACTTTGCAATTTTGACTCTTAAAACTTCGGTGGACTCTGGAGTAACAATGAGGAGGAAGATAAATGTGAGATTTCTCCCATAAAAAATATCAAACAATCAACATTTGCAATGCATTTGGGAACATTGCATTTTCAGAATTACAAAGGAGATTGCTTATATATGCTGAGGGAATGCACCTGGAGAATTTAAACACATTTTTAACTCCACTCTGGAATTCAATATGTCCACACTGTGCAGCTCTGCAGAATGATATAAATACCTTGTATATAAGGTCTCATTCTTTAATTATAAAAATAGCTTCTATGGACAAAAAGTACAAAATCTCTATCATTCCTATGGTTGTTTCTATGTAGAAAAATTCATTTTCCACATCCATTCCATTATTGTGGTCATCTGGACTAGGACAGACATTAATATGGGTCATAGTTCCCTTTCAATCTGAGTGCCTGAGTTTATGTGAGATATGCAAGGACAGGGGTGCAGGGCAGGGAGGGATAAATGTAGTTGGGATGCATCCCAGGACATGTCCATGGTATGGAAGAAGTGTGTACCAAATACTAGCACCTGGAAAATTATTGCAGGGCCTATTGTAGAGACAGCATAATAGGCTACTACACTTCAAGATAAACTAGTCAAGACTGGGCAGCTGCCACCTTTTCTAGTTGTCAGGACATATTGGATCAAAATTTTTTCACTTTTATGGCCAGAAAATAAAGACATAATTTTACTATGTACCCTCACAATCCTCATCTTTGTTGGATTTAAAACTGGTTATTACCTCTTTTGAGACAACCATTTTGTTTAAACAAAGAAAGCTTCCTGTCAAAGAAAACAAAATGATAATGAACGTATCCATAGCTAAGAAATTTTGAAGAATCTTAAACAAAAATACTTTCTTGAGTTTCAAATATATTTTCTGTTTTGTAGCTACATCTTCAATGGTTACACGATCTAAAGTCATGGCAAAATGATTTAAAAAGTTGAAAAGCTTTTACCAAGATTATAAAGCCCATTCCTGTGGGGAAAAAGGAAGAAAACACTTCAAACTTTTCAGCTTTAATTAATTCTTAATTTTCTCTTCAGAAAAGTATTGTAAAAACTTGCTCAAAATTGTTATGGGTTGACACTGGCAGGATGCCAGGCAGCCATGAAATATACTCACTCACTTCCCTCTGCAGCTGGACAAGAAGGAGAAAAATTATCAGAGGATTTCTGATTTGACATAAGGACCAGGAGAAAGATCACTCATTAAGTACCATCACAGGCAAAACAGGCTCTACTTAAAGATATAAGGTGAATTTATTACTAAGAAAATCAGAGCAGGATAATGAGAAGTAAAATAAGCCCTTAAAAAACATTTTCCCTTAAAAAACATTTTCTCCCCACCCCTCCCTCCTTCCCAGCAGCGCAAGGGGACAGGGAATGGGACTTATGGTCAGTTCATCACCCAGGCTTCTCCTGCTGCTCAGGGAGAGGAGACATTCCCCCACTGCACTGTGGGGTCCCTCCCACAGGAGACAGTTCTCTGTGAACTTCTGTAAGATGAGCCCATCTCATGAGCAACAGCTCTCTGCAAACTGCTGCAATGCGAGTCCTTCCCACGGGCACACAGTCCTCCCAAAACTGCTGTGATGTGGGTCTCTCTTCCACGGGGTGTAGTGATCCAAGGACAGGCCGATCCAGCCTGGGTGCAGGGCGCCTCTCTCCATGGGTCTCCCACTGGATCACAGCGTCCTCCAGGCATCCACCTGCTCCAGCATGGGCAATTCCCCCACAGGCTGTGGGGTGGATCTCTGCACTCCCCATGGACCCCCAGGGGCTGTGGGTGGATCTCCGGATCCCCCATGGATCCCCCATGGATCCCCATGGGCTGCAGGGGAACAGATGCCTCACCATGGCCTCACCACAGCCTGCAGAGGAATCCTGGCTCCAGGACCTGGAGCACCGCCTGCTCCTCCTTCTCCATTGACCTTGGTGTCTGCAGAATTATTAATCTCACATGTTCTCCTCTCCTCTCCTCTCCTCTCCTCTCCTCTCCTCTCCTCTCCTCTCCTCTCCTCTCCTCTCCTCTCCTCTCCTCTCCTCTCCTCTCCTCCCCTCCCCATAAAACTGCACAACAACTTTTGTTTTGATTTCTTCTTAAATATGTTATCACAGAGGTGTTACCACCATTTCCAATTTGTCCCAGCCTTGGCCAATGGCACATCCGTCGATGGAGCCATCAGGGATTGGTTCTCCTGGACATGGCGGAAGCTTCTAGCAGCTCCTCACAGAAGCCACTGTGGTCCTCCCGCTACCAAACACTAGGTCACACAAACCAAAAAAAAAAACAAAAACAAAAACAAAAACAAAACAAAACAAAACAAAACAAAAATCTAACCAGAGCACACAGAGAAAAATGGTTAAATGTTCATGACAAGATGAGAGCACACATGGAAAATTAAAGCCTGGAAAAAAATGATAGTTTTTCAGAGTTATATATAGTTTACAGTTAATATTGAAAAAGACCTTTATGTGGAAGTGATTATACAACCAAAGCTCAACACTACTGCTATATATATATATATAAAGTGATCTATGACATTAGTATACATATTTAAATTATATGCTTGGAAAACATACAACAGAATTAATTCAAGATTGCATTAGAAACCATACTTTTTGTAATTCCCTGAATATAGGATTTGCAGTGATGAGATAATCAGGTCAGAACAGGGTCGTCTTTCTGTGTATACTTAATCCTAAAAGCAAAGTATTTGAAAACAACAGTGAAAGCAAAAGAAGGAAACAAGCCAAGAAGCAATATAGGGAATAAAATCTATAAATTTCTATTCTAAATTAAGACAGTGATAATTCTGGACCAGTTAGGGTAAGATTGTTATGTCAGTGCAACCATTACTTTTTCTTCAAAGGAATTAGAAAATAAAACCTTCATCTTTGAATATGCATGTTAAACTGTGCTTTGTTTCTTTTCAAAATTTTGGTTTTTTTCTGATGTTCTGAACAGGTTTTAGAATTCTATTGTTAATTTAACACTTTTGAACTATATAGTATTCCATTTACTTTTCACAAAGAAGGATCCAGTGTCTCTTACTGATTTCATTTTACCATTAAATTGAATTTAATATTAAAAGTTCACTCTTTAAAACATCACTTTTATTTATTATAATTAAAACATCAATATTTGGCATGCTCAAGCCATTTACAGAATTTATGTGTACACATGCAGAACATATCTAATTAGAAAGAAGTTGTACTGAACCTACCCTAATATTCTGTTCATGTGGATTTTCTCTCAGCATTGATACCTCTTGATACACTAGTATAAACATATATTTATGGTTGCATGTTTTATTATTTATAAAACTGCCTTTTGTCCAAAAAATGACTGTTTATGCACGCATGTACTTGATAAGGAACATATGCTATATGCTTATAAGCTATATAAGTCTAGAGAAACTTACATGCTATATAAGTCTAGAGAAATCAGAGGAAAAAATCCAGAATATGGAAGATTTCCTAACCTAAAAATTGGTTAAGTATCTATTTTAACAACAAAAAGGGAAAATATTCAGTTGGTTTTCTTGCACTTTGATAAAGGAAGCATGGTTCTGTTTACAATGCCATCTGTGCTGATAGTCCTCCATGTCCATAGCAAAGCAGAATAATTTGAAGGATTAGAAAGACTGATCTTGATCTTGAATGAAGTCCTTACAAAATTATCTCTTTGCCAAATGGGAGGATGCAGTGCAAGGGTCATCAAAGGTGACCCCTTGTGTGTGATAGAGGCAGAAGAAGCGAAATAAAATCACTTCTGCAGCTGTTAAAATCAGATTATGGATCCACATGGCAGCTCTGTGAATTTTAAAAATCCTCCTGGTACACAACCAAAGAACATGATCTTAGCAGTGGTGCCTTGAAATGTGATCTTTGTAAAGTGAATTTGTAATAATCCGTTTCTGTAAGTGAAATCTTAGCCAACGAAATTTTCTGATACAGTAATTCTACAAGCCATAATATAATTCCACAGTTCTTAGTTCCATTCCAAATTATTTTCTCATTGTCTTTATTATCACCTGCTGTGATGTCGTTTGGAGAAAAAAAAAAAGTGAGAACCAGCTTCATATTGCTAGAGATGAATTGGAAAATTAATGCAGGATTCATCTTACCATAATCACATAGAAGTTTCATTTACATGGTCTGTTTAAGATTTTTTGCAGTCATAGACAGATGTGAGCCTGAGAGGTGGAAGTATAGGTAGGTGGCATGACTACTGTGGAAGGGAATTATTCTCTTTCTTGACCTTAACCCTAACCCTAACCCTAACCCTAACCCTAACCCTAACCTACCCTGAGTGTTATGATTACTGTTACTGCAGCCACTAAAATACAACTGCAACAAAGATAAACAAAGACAATTAGAAGAACTGTCCATTAAAATAACCTGACAGAGAGGATATACAGGAAAACAAGATGCTTTAAAAAAAATATCAGGATTATGAGTATATCTGAAGCTGAAAATCTTACACCTCGTGGGTAAATATCACACTTGCAAGGGTAAGTTTGCCACCACATTCCGTTGGACTGGTGTTCTTGTTTGGATAATGCATTGAAGCCATGTTTTCCTTGTTGCTTTGGAATAAAATATAGACAAACAAGGAATTTGATCCCTTTTTTTCTTACTATTTGCTCTATAACCTTGAATTTTAGTATTTTTTATCCAATTTCTCTGTCTATATGACAATTATTCAATTATGCATCTGTATTACCAAGGAATTTTGAAGATCCATTGCACAGTATGCATAAAACATAGAGATCCTTAGCTGAAAGAATGTAGAACATCTAAATATTTTTTTTATTATTAATAATCTCTAGCTGCCAAATTCTCTATAAGGGCTGAAGTCTAGAGCATAAACATTTAGCAGCTGTTTAAGAATCAGTTATCTGCTTGGCACCAGGGGCTGCTTTGCTTTTCAGAAACACTTTGCAAGCTTTACGACTCCCTTCTGTCAATTTCTGAAACAATATGCTCCCTGACACAGACCACTTTTTCATGCACTTAAGTACATTGCAGATTTTCAGGGTATTTACGTCAAGTCTCAAATCTTCAACTTTATGACCCATTCCCTATGAGCTCTGTTCTCTTTCCTGATATATGCTTTTTCCAGTTTGTTTGGTTTATTTCCAATAGTATGTTTTCAGATATTGGCCAGTCTTGTAAAATATGCCTCATGGATATCAATTTTAACAGAATAGTAGTAGCATGTCATGGTTAAATAATTATCTTGGATTGCAAGTCCATACACTTCTAAAAGATCATTCGTACTGAAGGGTAGAAATGACATCCAGGAGAATGCTTGGGCACCTTTCTTCAGCACAAAATCTCAGGGGAGCTGTAAACTGTCTTCTTAACTAGTCACTGAGTGATAGAAACAAATTCAGCCCTAGAATGTGTATTGAATTCAGTGTAAGTAGGTCTGGGAATTAATTTGGCCCAAAGTATTCTATGAATATAAAGTTCTAGCTCTGTTGTTTAGGTGGTTTCCATCATGGTGGAGTTTATGACTGGGTCAGTAATCAGGCAAAAATGCAACAGGTGTCTAGAGACTGTCTGTTAAAATCAGAGGAATTTTCCCAGACTTAGGAATGACATGGAGATGTCTCAGGTTAGGCTTTAATGGCCTTCCCTGACACCTATGGCTCAGTGCAGCAAAAAGAGAGCAATGATTTGAGAGTTTGAGTTCAGGGTGAAGAAGAAAAGGGACTTGATTAGATCCTAAAGGGGTTCCAACTCTCCATTGGGAGAACATTGTCTACAGTGACGCCAAGGCAAAGTCTGATGTTTAAAGCTGAATATAAGAAGGAACACAGAGAAATCCTGCAGCACTGATTTGGTAATGTGATGGACTTATGAGATAAAAACCTAAAGAAATTATGTTATATGCCCCTGCTCTTAGGGTCCTGGTTATCTAGGAATTTAAACAGGGCAAGTTCTGTGCAGAGACCTGGTATTATTTGCAAAGCCATCTGCTGTGGTGGGGAAAAAAAGACATATTTTCAACTGGAACCTCTCCTAGCAGAAAGGTGTTCCCAGGTGTGATGATGAGTGCTGAAGACAAGTCACAGCTTTGCAGCCAGGAGGGTGGCCCCAGCTGCCAAAATCTGAGGGTATTGGGATTGGGGGTTAGTCTGGCTAGGCCTGACATATTTACACAAGCAATCCTAAACAAAGGATCAGTCACTTTTCTTTAGAAAAGTACATATTGAAAAATAACTGCTCAACCCTGGATGTCTCACTCTCAGAGAGAGCTATGAAAACCTTGAGAAGGTGAGCCTGGGAACTCAAACCCATCACTCCTGTGGATGCCAAATCATGGTCTTGATAAATTTACGGGTTGGTGACATACCATAACTTTTTCTCCCACTTCCTCACCCTACCTTATACTTTGCATGTTGCTCTTTGCTTTATGCTGTAAATTGTCCTGCTCCCTTTGTCACAGAAAATAATCACCACATCTCTCCCCTTATTTAAATCCTCCCTGCTTCAAGTGTGCAATCTACATTTTTCTCTTGATAATCTAACTGATAGACTTCCTAAAATATCAAAACCTGGCATTTAGGTCTTAGATTTGTTGCTTTCTTTTAAATTTGAAGGAATGCTTGCCATCCCAGGAAACATATCTATTTTTGTCATTCAGTAATATATTTCCTTTACCTGCAAATGGTTATTTTGCTTATGGCTATGGACAGACTCAGTTAGGTTTACATTGACATTTGAATCATTTTCTCTTAATAACTTCATATCAGCAGTAGTGCAGAACCTTGGATGAGACTCCTGGGTCTCCTCCTCTCCAGGGAGGGAGCTTGGCTGCCAGATTGCATGAACTCTATTTTAGAAAAAGTTCTTTTTTTGGTCTCTTGTCTTAAAATAAGTCTATGTGCTAAGGCATTTCTGTATACTGTTCTTAACCGTACTTGAATCATGTAGCCTGTCTTTGATGGAGACTTCAACCAAAAGATTATTTGAATAGATTACAGTACTCTCTTCTTCTGCAGTCCAGAGTATACTCATGATCTCGTTAATTGCTTCCAAGACACATAAGGTTAAAAGTTATCTAAGTTAAACTTAGTGAGATTTTTCAGAGATAAAAAGGCCATGAAGTTGAATGCACAGCTGTTGGCAAATTTGCAGTGCTTCCATGAGAAAACAACTACTGTACAAAGAACATCACTGCCATCAGCAGAAAATATATCTTGCTGGGAGCATCCACAGATTTTGTGTAACTGACTGTTCATGCTAGTCACACAATGAAACACTTACTATTTGACTTTCCCATGCATTTGATACTACTTCTATAAAACAATCTCTGATAACTATCTGAAAATTAAAGGGTCATCTAAGCAGAATTCAATAAACAGAAAAAAAAATCTAAGGAAAAATTTGATACTCACCAAGTTTGAGTTTATTCAGATACCAAGGAAGACTGTATTTTCGTTTTCTGCTTTTGTCATTTTGTCTTCTCTCACAATGTTAAGGGGAGGAATCATGTAAGTAAATGCTTAAGTTAAAGACAAAATAAGTAAAAAAAGATGGATAGTAAATGGTCATTTATTTTTGAATCCGAATTTAGTCAGATTGTGAATTCTATTTTGAAGCTCAATGAATTTCTTTTTTCACGTAGAGAGCTGTTAACATTGAAAGATATTGTGTTGTGACTTACGAAAAAGAAAAAAAGGGCCGTGCACAGGCTCTTTCTGTATCATTGTAAACTGAACTACAGTAAAAAGTATTATTTACAGCTAATGAACTCCTAGATGGTTTGCTCACAGCATGGCTCAAGAGCAAAATGAAATGAGAGAATGTGGGAAAAAGACCCTCATAGACATTGGAAAGGGAGTGACTGAAAGCAAAGAAAATGCCCTCTGGTTTTTTGAACACTGTAGTGACTGAGTGGAGGAATCTGGTTGAGCAAATGCATAATCAGTTCTGCAGTGAGAATGCCTACTTCAGTGAAACTAGGGCTCAGGCAAGCCTCTTTATTGAGCTGTGATGCCTGAGGCAAGCTCCAAGCAATGATTCTATCCTCATATGATTATTCAGGTAAAAAAGAAAGTTCTAAGCAAGGCACGAACAGCCAGAAATATGATTAGTGAATGAAAATAAATTTGTATGAGGCAATTTAAAGGAGGTCAAAGGGTGCGAAAAGACAATCTGCAAAAGTGGGATGGGGATAAGAGAAATACAATATTGTCTTCCCTTTTAACTCAATAATTAAGCAATATAGCAAAAAAGCAATTAATTAAAATAAAACATTAAGATTCCTCATTTGTCCTAATGCAGATAATCAGTAACCTTTGCCATAGTAAAACTAGAATGAAGAACACTGGCTCTATGACAGTAGAATGGATAGGCAATACCTTATTCAGATATCCTCTTGTCCTTAGCCAAATTTGAAAACAAATTTTAAACTCATGTTTTACCTTGCATCTGTATTTGCCTTTAACAAAGGGCTTGTATTGTTGTCTATAAACTGGTGTATTTTTAATAGACTTGCTATTACTCTTGTGATTGGCAGTACATTATAGAGACAATTTGCAGTTTTTGCCTTGGAGAAGAAGAAACTGGAATTCACACAACATTTTGTAAATAGCTACAGTTAGAACATTTGCTCAACATGTGTCACGTTGGGCAGTCTGCAACAAGAGATTTGTGTGCTGATTTCTGGCCATTACAATGAGACTGCCTGATCCGTGACTTATTTTTATGTTCTTAGATCCTGAATAATCTCTGTGAAGGTTAGAAGGCCAAACTCTGTGTTTCCGGAGAAGTAACTTCTTGATAATAAGCTTTGGTCATTTTCTTGAGCAATAATTTGCCTGCAGTTTATGCACACAGGTTTCAAAAAAGACTGCATGAAGCCATCCAGGTATGAAGGAGTTTTTTATCTTTAAATACTCAGGTTTAGAAAGCTCAAATTCCCATATCACCATTGTTATTAAGTTTCATTTTGACCTTTGTTGATTCATAAATTGAGGTGCAGAGAAAAACACCGGCACTGCATTGGAATTTGTGGAAGGAACTAGAAAAAATCACTTGATATATATATAGATCTACACCTATTTTAACCATGAGTAAAAGCACTGCTAAGGAATAACAATTTTCCAGCTATGGATTTTCAATTAACTTATTTTTTAAAAAATTAAAATAGAGTACTATTTTCCACATTAAGGTATTTAATTAGGGTAAATCAGAAATTATTTTTCAAAGTGTTTCTTGGCACTAAAGATGAAAGGCTGCATTTCAAGTAAGTGAATAAAATTTATATCACTAGTTCAGAAATTTATTTAAGTGAACGATCTTAGACAAACAAGGACAACACAAAATACTATTCTATGAAGTCAGAGAAACTATTTGGAAACTGACTAATTAATGAGAACCATCTTATATAAAACTTCAATTGTACTTTTCCTCTCTATTTATCAGGATTGTCATATTTTCCCTGTTCAAGGATAGAGTTAGAATTTATTTTATTGCTTGAAGAAAGAAATTAATAATTTTTTCAAGCGAATGTGTCTTTTTAATATGGAAGTTCAAGATAATATGGAATCACTAATATATTTCTATGTGCTATGTTGGAACATACAAATGACTCAGCTGTGTCTGACCAAGGGCCAGGTATGTCAGGTTTTGAAAGAAGAATCAAATTATCTTTTTTTCTGATTTAACCTCTAACAACACAGGCTGCAAGATCTATTCCTTTCATGATGAAGAAGCAATGCTGCATCATTCAGTTCATTGCTTTGCTATTTTATTGTTTTCCTTCATGAAATGAAAGCATGTAAGGCAATTAAAATGTTCCAGTGGTGGTCATTAGTTATGCTTTATTTCTATCCTATTAGCTTGACAAAGAAACAACCCATATCTTCCCAAGACTAGCTGAATTGAGAATTTTATTCTTTCATCAATTCATTGCCTTGGTTAATTAGTCTTTGTACTAATATCTCAATGTTTTTATATTAATTTTAGTCATCAATATGCAGTAAATGACTAATAGCTCTTTTCTAGTGACCAAAAATTATTACTTGATACCAAAATGCTGAGGGTTTTCTTTCTCTTTCATACACAATATTGCTGAGATCTTTCTTCCTAGCCAAAATTGAGGTATTGAAATTTAGTTGCAAATAGGTAGGTTCTGAAAACATTTATTTATACTAAATAGATTAGTTCATTTTTTTAGTGTTCTTTTTAATTTTATTTTTAAAAGAGTTTTAAAATTTGAAAAAACAGGACATAATCTGTTATTTTTCTATCTTTAAAACTACTTTGCATTTGATGATGTAATAACAACTTGATGTAAGGATGGTGAAATACAAATAAAGAAAATCACCAGTGTGTGTTATATTGCTAGTGATATTGTGATATTGATACATCAGTTGTCAGGGTTTATTTTGAAATATTCTGACATTGTCATAAGTCAGGCATATAACAGTTTTATAAACTTACATAAGGGCTATTTTAAAACAATGTAAATGATTTCCAGAAAATAACTAATCTCACTATGTGAGAATTAGCAGCTGTTTTGAACAGTGAGAGAAACAGAACAAAAACTAATAATATCCTCCTGAAAAATTTCTGAGTACTTAGTATATTTCTTTCAATTTTTAGGGCTTTTGAGGATTTATAAAAGACAGGTGATCTCAATAACAAGAAAAAAAAAAAAAGGACAAGTCAACACCATCTTTCAGGCATTTTTAAGCTATAGAAAAGTGGTTTCTTTCTCCTTGCAAAAGGAAGCAAGTGAACACAAACAGGTTTTAGAGTGTATTTTTATGCTGGTGACAGAACACTTCTGGATTCCTTCTTATTGCTGAGCCCAATATCTTCACAGCTTTAAAGAAAAAACTCGATCTTAAAATAGTTACTTTGGAACATGTTACTTGAGCTGTAGTGTACTCTTTAACAAAAGATATTTTACAAAAGTGCAGAGCATTCTCAGTTTTGATAAAAGAATTGTATTGTGTATTCCTTTTTTCAGTCAATGCTCTTCAGATCTACTGTCTGACATTTATAGAGCTTACTACTTGCTTTGAAAATCATCCATTCAATATTTTTTTCAAAGTCATATTACAATAGTTAACACTTGGGCACAATCTTCAAAATAAAATGTAAAGAGTAATGATATACAGTTTAAATGCAAATATTTGCTGAGTTTCAGGTTCTTTGTAAATCTGCTCTCTTTGTGGTCAACTAAAAGTACATCTCCTAGAATTCTCACTATGAATATTTTCTGT
>VXBN01008890.1:252960-281975 GCA_013397395.1 Sinosuthora webbiana | reverse complement strand
ATATAAAACTTAAAATATATATATATATATAACTATCACTTTAAGCACAATAAAAAAAAAATCCTAAATATCACCTGAATTCTTAAGCAAGTGTTGCAGAAGTAGAGAGAGAGCAAAGAGGTTTTTAAGAGCCTATTGATTCAGATTTGTACTTTGCTTTTTTTCTGGTGGCAAATAAGTCTTCCATTTAGCTTTGTTTAAAATGAATAACTCACTCTCTCACCTGCGGGAATAAAGCCACAAGCACATGATGCTCTGAAGCCTCATTCTCTTTAGTGTCTTTGGCTGTTGGAAATGGCATTTGTCTACTGTCATAGTCTAAAGGGGCAACATAAAATCAGGAGAGCCTTTCACCTTCTGGCCACTGTGGAGGAGTCCAGATGCAGTACCATAAAATTATAAGAATATAGATTCTGATAAATGATTGAACCACTGGTGTCTGTGCCTAATCTCACAGTGACTGTGACCTGTAAAGAATGTCATATGTTTCATTTCTGTAAGAAGTCAAAATGATTTCCTTTCAAGTGAAGATGAATGAGTTGCTCAAGTGAAAGAAAGGATTCACAGACCACAAGGACAAGACACATCCTATTTATAGTCTCAAACTTCAAAGACTTCATGGGTGATGACTACAAGCCTCTCAGACAGAGTAGAGGATTGGCTACCAAGGTAAAAGAAAGGCAAGACAGCCAAGCAGGCTGGAAAAGAAAGCATGTTTTGCTAGGAATTAAATTAGATAACTTCAAGAGCTGTCATGTATCATAAAAAAACTCCTCTGACAAAACCAGTATTCTGTCAGCTTCTGAATTTTAGCTCCTTATCTGTATGTTTGAGCATGCTTGAGTCTCTTCTTCATTAGATCCTATATGAGGTAGGCTTGATGGTCCTGCAAAGCTCTTTTCATTTAAATTAGTTCACTTACACTATTACACTTGTGCCAGTCATATCCCTCTGTTTTCTCTCCATTGGTTTCCTGGCTGCTCAGTTCTTCTTCCTCACCTATTTAATGTTTGTTTGCAGTCTTTGTTTACAATACAATCATATCTAAACCACTGATCAGTGCTAATCCCCTACCAGCACTACTGTCAGAAGTCCTGATTTTTCATCCTTCATCTCCTCATCCCCTTCCTACTGCTGACACAAAGCTTTGTACATCCAGAAGTTAAAATCTGTACAAATACCTCACATTAAAATCTATGACATGAGTTTTTAAAGGCAGTGAGAACCTGAACATACAGTTAGACATGTGGGCATCTTTCAAAAATGTAGTTAGATCCTTATTTTTGTCTCTCTAAAATTAATCATGTTTCGCAATCTAGACTGCAGTCTCTTAAAATTCAAAGTTTAATATTTGACTTTTGCCTCTTCTGTTCATTCTGCCTAGGAGAAAAAATTTATATGTGTCCTGCGATATACATAGTTGTACAGTGGTTAAAATTAGTACTCAGAAAGCTATATTTTACTGTATTTTATTTTATTAATTTAAATTAATTTAATTTAATATTAATTCTAATTAATTAATATTTATTTAATATTAATATTAATTTAATTTAATTATTTTATATATTTTTCCAAGTGTTTTAACCACCTTTACATTATAGCTACAGTAGTTTTGTTAAACATCATTTAAATCAACATTTCACAGCACATTACATTGCACTGAAGCCTGTTAAATGTTGGAATCCATCACAATATATCTCATGTCACATTACATTGAACTGTGTCATCTAGGGACTAAAGTGAATGTCAACTTGTCATCTATGGTACTACTTCCTAAGGGAAGCAGTGGAAGCCCAGTTGTTAGAATAATTTAAAATCATGCTGGGCAAAACTCTAGAAAATTACACTGTGGGGAACTGTCTCACTTTGGCAGGAAGGAAGAAATAATAGGGTTTTTTTTCTGTCTTCGGCTTTTGTTAACCTACAAGACATGACATGCTAGGTTTTGTTTTGTTTGTATATCATGCACTGCTGTATAGACCTGTACTGTCCTGTAATTTTTGCTTCTTATATGGTGTCGTGTAGAGACATCATTACCCATTACACAATTTATGGTTCTAAACAGATCAACTTTTGTTGTTCTACAAGGGACTATTATCAAATGCTAAAACTGAGTCACAGATGTTTGTCTTATTTCTCTTATTGCTATCTTGTTTTCTTAAATGTTGAAGCTTTACTATAAATATCAAGCAAATAGAAAGAAGAGAAATGAAGAGAGAAAGAAGTATCAGGTATTTTCAAACTTACAAGGAAATATTTTCATCTGCAATAATCTTTCATTGACATTCAAATTAAATATAGGCACTTTAATGCAAATGCTAGAATCCAAAGTACTTTAGATGAAGGAGAAAGGGGGCAAAATGCAACCCTTAAAGTCCTTTCAGCTTGATTTTCTTGGGGACTCATAGAAATGGAGCAGGAAGAATTATTGTGCTACTGCTGGAATTTCTTAAGTATCATAAAAAGTATCATCAAAAAGACTTTTTTTCCTTTCTGGTAGGCAATCCAACACTGGAATGACAAGTAATGGAGTAAAATGAAAGAACCAATGAGCCTGCATCTATTCCAGTCAAAACGTCAAGCTAGGCAGTGTAATTTATATAATGTGTACTACACATCCATACAGTTGAGATGTTATATCCCACAAAAAGAGTAACTTCATCCAAAATGTTGAAGAGGTTGATTTGGTTATAGCACTTGCTAACACCCAACATGGATGTTATGCATGGGGATGCAAACTTTGGCATACTCCCAAATTAGTATAGCTAAATAATAAGAAAATGTCAATCTGCACGATGATACTGAACCTGAGAAAGAAAGACTATGAAAACCAAATATAGATACCTGTCTTTGTGGAAAAATGTTTTGGAAACCAGAGAAAACAAAACAGCAGGAATCAAATATCTTCCTTTTTCCAGTCCATATACTGTCACACATCCAAGACAAATACTGTGATATACAACAGGGTTTGTACTACAAAAAGACTTTTGTTGCATTCCAATTTTAAATGAGATGCCAGATTTCTTCCCACTGTTCCACAGGAGTATGAAGTGAGTTGTGTAGTTCTTGCCAGTCATTAGTCATGGCCAGCAATTTTTTTGTTAATGCTATGTAATTTGTCTGTTTTGATAGGCTGCTGTTGGAACTTAAGAATAATTCATAGAGGAATGGCTAAATTTTGTTTGAAATTAATTGTACGGCTGACTGAAAAATTATTAAGGAGTGATGTTTGACACAGATAGGAATAAAGACTGGTGCAGGGGGATTGTACAAATACTTTGACATGTGTGTATGGATTGATTACATGCTGAAGCTAGAAATAAGTGCTGCTTTTGCAGATAGGATTAATAGCTCTGCTAGAGGGTCCCTTCCTCTTTGTTTCCATTTCAATGAGTACATAAAAAACTCATGAAGAAAATTTTCTCTTCCGTTTCTGCATCAGGAAGATGCTAAGTGAACGGAGATAGTTTTAACTTTAAAGAACTGTGAGGTAGGGAACTGTGCTTCGGACAGAGAAATAAGTGCAGGATGAAAGAAAGTGGTGAAAGTTTATTGACCTTTATAATTGCCAAGAACAATATTTTGGGAACAGTTGCAATAAGTAAACCCATACCTCATATTGATTCAACCAAGGTTCAGAGATAGAATTCACACTCTAGTCCCAGGGGTGCAAAACCTACAGTCTCCTTCCAGTTCTCCTGAAACAAATGCAGCTACATTACATAAGAAAAAAATAGTTCTGTGACTAGAGGACACTATGTGTTGCTGTTTACTTAATCAAAAAGAAATATTTCTTCTCTTGTCAATAACTATTTCACAGCCTAATGAAAAGGTTAATATGTCTAATCATATTTTCCTGTTGCACAATATTTTCTGATAAGTGATTGAGTCCTCAGAAGCTCGATGTGATTAGATTAACACAGTCTTTCATTCGGAACTGTGAAAAAGTGTAGAATGATTTGGCATTATCCAGTTAACCTCTAAGATGAAGGAATGATTATGATTGCTGTTTAGGCACATTTATACGAGAATAATTTAAGGTTGTAGGCAAGGCTTTCATCCAAGGAAAAATAAAGAAATAAAAATACCTACAAACCACAATATTTGTTGAGAAAAGGGCATTTTGCATTTGAATTAAAAGCAAAGAGCTGATAAGGAACAAGTTCGCAAAAGCATAACCTGCCTGGGGATTCTATGGCAATAGATTAAGTTCTGTAGGGGATTTTTTGACTTGTAAAACAGAATTTCTGCCAGGTTTGAGTAAACAAGTTTCATGCTGAAAAAAAAAAGTAAATACAAAAGCAGTCACAGTCAACTGTTTTTTAACTTTGCAGCAAAAAGTTAGAAAGTTCAATTTATTTCAGTTATTGCCACATTTTCCTGCAGATTCAGCATGTACATATTTTTACCAGGGGAAAAAAAAATGCAAAATAACAAACTTAACATGAATTGGCAACAATTTGGCCTGAAAAAAAGCAGAAAAAAGAACTGGCCAGTTCCATGTTAGTTCACAACAACATTCCATTCTCAAAATGTCAGGTTTGTTTTGTTGTCAAGTCAAAAAGCAAAAAGGTAAATTAATAAACATTGCATAGTACTTGTTACCAGAAAACCAAATCCTGCTGTTCACTTGCAATGACTAATTGCTTGATACTTAAGCCACTGCTATTTAATTTAATGGAATTTCTCTGGAACTTAATAGAGTGCTTTGATTTGCTGACATCCATATCTTTGTTATGCTGCTGCTCTCACCAAAATCCTCCCTGCATATCAAAGCTTATCTGGTTCACTTCTTTTCTTGATACCAAGACCCAGATTTGTCAAGTCACTGTAAGCAAAGCAATTTGTCTAAAGTTATTTGTAACTCCTGTTCAATATACTGTTCCTTTTAAGTTATTTGTTATGAAAGACCTATCATGCCAAAATTTTAGAGCACACTAATAAGAAAATAAAATTTGTCCAAGATCCTAGGCAAACTCTGTTCGAAAGAAACTTATTCAATCTTCTTGAAGAGTTTCTTTGATTGTTGTTTTCTCCAGAAAAATGCCAAACCTAGTTTCATATGCCTATTCACATCCTCACAGTGCATTAAACTGTCTTTATATTGCCTTTTGTAGGAAAAAGCCAGTACATTTAGATGTGAAAGCATTTATAATGACATTCTAGAGGGGTGAGAATTTAAGTACATTACTTACTTTCAACAAAGGATTCATCCTATTAATTTCAAACCCTCTGGAAGACTCCTGGAAAATGTTAATGTGGTGTCAATTGTAAGGATGTATCTGTCTTTGTTCCTTATCTTTTGAAATCATCTAAATTATTTCACCTAAGATACATCTACCTGTTAACAACTTTTAGCTCTTAGTGCTGATTATTATTGGTAGTGAATACAATTATGCTTTCCATTTTTTATAGCAGTGAATTGTAAGAGTTGGTATTATTAGTAATTATCATTATGTCCATAATGGGGAATGAGGCCTCTTAAATCAATAGAACTGTCATCTGCTATCTACAGGCAGACAGAAAAGTGATTGAATAAAAACTGTATGTAGACTCCTCAATTCAACAGCCTGTCCTGTCTCTGCCATCACATTCCCTGACAGGTCTTTGAAGCTATATTCCTGGGAAACAAACCACCACACCCTTTTTTCAGCCTGAAAGATTGTTCCAACACATCCCATTCACAGAATTATTAGCCATTGAGATTAGTCACTCTTGTGAGCAAAAACTTACCTTCCAAAGTAAAGGTTAGGAACCAATGCTCTGTGATTTAACCCCAGCAGACACCTCAGTCCCACACACCTGTACAGTCACTCACCCTGTCTCAGTGGGATGGGGAATAGAATCATTAGGGTAAACCAAAAAATTCATGGGTTCTGATAAAGACAGTAGGTAAAAAAAAGGATGTGCATACCACCAAAGCAAGATAAGGAATTAATTCACCACTTCCCATGGGCAGGCAGATGTTCAGTCATTCCCAGGAGAGCAGGGTTCCATCATATGATTAAATGACTTGGGAAAACAAACTGCATTACTCTGACCATGACCCTACTTCTTCTTTTCCCAGTTCTATATTTTGAGCATGGCACCATATTGTATGGAATATACATTGGGTCAGTTGAAGTCAGCTGTTGCCCTCCCAGCTCTTTGTGTGCCCCCAGCCTTCTCAGTGATGGGGTGGGCAGAGAAGCAGTAGAGGCCTTGATGCTGAGTGAGAAATGCTTGATGCTCAGCAGAAATGAAAACATCCTTGTGCTATCAACACATTTTCTTGCACAAATCCAAAACACAGTACCATACCAGCCACTGTGAAGAAAATTAACTCCATCCCAGCCAAAACCACTATGTTTCATCACAGGGAGTAAAGCCAACCAAATAGATGATAGTAAAAGTGTTGAAAGCGCCCTTTTTATTGAAGTTGGAAGAAAATGTATACTGAAAGAGGTAAGAGGTATAAAGAACCAGAAAGGAGTAGAACACTCTCTGTGGTGATGTCTGGAATCACCAGCCCAAATAGAAAGTTTGTATCCTTGGGTTTGGAGGGTCTGAACCTCAGGCTGAAGCGTAGCTCGGCGTGGAAGAAGAAAGAGTGACTCTCACGTGGGTTGATGGTAGATGTTTATTGCTCCAGAGAGAGCGCCGGAGAGT
The DNA here is from genome assembly GCA_013397395.1 of Sinosuthora webbiana. NCBI lineage: Eukaryota > Metazoa > Chordata > Aves > Passeriformes > Sylviidae > Sinosuthora > Sinosuthora webbiana. The sequence goes on along the minus strand of VXBN01008890.1, from coordinate 275,327 downwards.
GTCTCTGGGGTTCAGGTTTCAGCTTTTGTATCAGGAGCATGGGGAGGGGCAAGGGTAAGCCATAACCAATACCAGGTAAGGAGGGAGTGACCAAGACAGAAGGACAATACACAGGAAATCTGATACATGATACAGGGTTGAGCTACAGGCTTTGCCATTCATGTTAGCTCTTCCCACCCAGAATGTTTCAGGTTTCTGGACAGGGACACAGAATGGTTGGCACACCCACCACCAGGGAAAAACCAAAAGGGTCAGTATGGCAGGGGGTAATTTAGACTGCACTATTATTAATTAAATGCACCGCAACAACTCTCAACAGAAATATCTGTGTATGGTGAGATTTAAATGGATACCCTTTGAAATACATAAAGAAGTTAAAAACATTATTGGGGAGTCTATGTCTAACTTTTGCATTAAATTAGGTTTTGTTGTCTAACACAATACTGTTGTATTTTTAGCTGTTTTGTGATCCCCTTTAAAATATTTTTACAGACACCATTGTACAATATAGCCTGCTGAGGAAACCTCTTAGGTTATGCCTTATTATTCTGTACTCCAAAACATCTAATTGTAGCATGCATACAGATGTGAAAATTGTACAAATTAATGAAGACCTATATTTTTGTTTGCTGTCAAAAAAATTCTGGCTTTTCTACTGGTTGTAAGGAGATTTTTTTTTTTTTCTTTTAACAACCGTAGAATCATAGATTAAAATCAGAGATGTGTTGGTTTTGCACAGCCTGGTTTTTGGTAGAGGGGGGGCCACAGAGGTGGCTTCTGTGAGAAGCTGCTGGAAGCTTCCACCACATCCTGCAGAACCAATCCCTGATGGCCCTGAGGATGGACACACTGCTTGCCAAAGCTGGCCCAATGAGAGAGGCTGGTGTAACACTTCTGTGATAGCATATTTAAGAAGAAAATAAAAACAAAGGGCACACACAGTTTTTCTTCTAGCCAAGGAAAAGAAGAAAGAGAACATGTGAGGGAAACACCATGGAGACACCAAGGTCAGTGGGAAAGGAGGGGCAGGAGGTCCTCCAGGTGCTGAAACCAAGATTCCTCTGCAGGCCATGGTGAGACCATGGTGAGGCAGCTGTGCCCCTGCAGCCCATGGGGATCCACAGGGAATGCAGAGATCCACCCACAGCCCCTGGGGATCCACGGAGGATGCAGAGATCCACCCACAGCCCCTGGGGATCCACGGAGGATGCAGAGATCCACCCACAGCCCCTGGGGATCCACGGAGGATGCAGAGATCCACCCACAGCCCCTGGGGATCCACGGGGGATGCAGAGATCCACCCCCAGCCCATTGGAATACACAGGGAATGCAGAGATCAACCCACACCCCATGGGGGAATTGCCCATGCTGGAGCAGGTGGATGCCTGGAGGACGCTGTGATCCAGTGGGAGACCCATGGAGAGAGGGGTCCTGCACCCAGGCTGGAGCAGCCTGTCCTTGGATCACTGCATCCCATGGAAGAGAGACCCACATCACAGCAGTTTTGGGAGGACTGTGTGCCCCTGGGGGGAGTTCACTTTGCAGCAGGTGTGGTTTGGCTGCTGCTTGCGAGATTTGGAGGCACACTGGAGAAGTTCACAGAGAACTGTCTCCTGTGGGAGCGACCCCACAGCCTCACAGGGGATGGACTCCTCTCCCAGAGAAGGGGAAGAAAACCTCAGTGATGAACTGACCAAAACGTCCCTGACTGTCTGGCTGCGCTGTCGGTGGAAAGGAGGGAGGGGCTGGGGGGGAAATGGTGTTTTAAGGGCTTCTTTTACTTCTCATTATTCTCCTCTGATTCTGTTGGTAATAAACTCACTTTATCTTTAAGGTGAGCCTGTTTTGCCCTTGGAGTGTTTTCTCCTGGTCCTTATCTCAAACTCATGAAGCCTTTGTTAATCTTTCCTCTCCTCTGCCCAGCTGTGGCAGGGGAGGGTGAGTGAGCAATTCTCGTGGGTGTCTGGTGTTTGGCCAGTGTCAAACCACAACAGTAGAATAGAATGTGACTTGGGTTGGAAGGGACCTTTAAAATCATCCAGTTCCAAATCTCTTGCCATGGGCAGGAACCAGGTGTAGTCTAAAATAAAACTGTGGGTCTTTTTCTTTTTAAAAGATCCTTTTTCTTGCCACAAAATGACAAACCTGTAGAAATGTGTAATTTTGAATGGTGGTCTATCAAAGTGGGACTGAGCATTATTTTCATTATATCTATTAGGTATAATGTCACTGTCATTTTGAATCAATTGAATGATTTTTCATATGTGGAAGAGATATTAATACAACTTTGGTACATGTCTAAAAGTACAGCCAGCCCTCATTTATTTTCTGGAATACAGTCTGAGTTTTGGAGAGAAAGACAAAAAAATAAGGCACTATAATTCTTTGTATACACATCTACAATGAACTGCTATGTTCACCAGTGTTATATTGAGTACAAAGATAAAACTTTAATTCTGTAGATTTATCATGTTGACGATTGCCCTTTTTGGTAGGAATGGTCATCTTAAAATCTTGAGTGATTTTAAATTCCATTATCCTTGAGAGATAGAGAAATCATAATCCCTTTATTTTACAAGAGAGGCTAAGTCATGTTTTTAAATATATTTAGACAGAATAAGATGCAAAGACAGGCATGTTAAGAGTTTTTGGAAGCATTTTAATTGAATATGTTCAACGTTAGCTATAAAAAGGTAAGGATGAATGGCTTGTACATGCCTAATTTTAACAGTAAAATGTACATTTTTAATTCTGAACGGTCACTTATGCAGTCAAACCAGACATATAGTCATCTGCATCTAGTAATTCCTTTAAACTACCTTCCGTTTGCATTTTTGAGAAATTGTCTTTTGTGATATTTCATTATTTATGAAAGTAGCCCTCAGGACTAGATCAGATTTAGAGGTAGTAGACACCTAAGTTTCAGCCTGGATGTTCTTCTAAATAATAACTTCTCCTCTTTTTCTGACAATGAGAGCAACAGAATTCTACAGATGACAATCCCAGATAGCTGTTTTAAAAGAAACTTCTGTCACTCTTTGGTCTCTATATATAAAGCCTGGATAATTACCTTAAGCTAAACTCTAATTTTTAATGGCTAAAATTAGTGTATATTAAGTCTGGCTAGAGCTAATTTTATATATAACATTTTCAGGGTCAGAGCTTAATTATCCCAGTACAGAAACACCAAAACTCACACTTCTGAACTGTCAAAAGCTCTATAATAAGATGTGTTCCTTTGAAATTCTTTTCTATTAATAATATTACATGGGCTCCACCTTTTCTACCTGACAAGGTGGCACTCTATTGCTTGCTGAAAAACTGCTGAAGAAAACCAGGGTTCTTCCAACCAATGTGCTTGAAATGACATTGTTAAGTTCATGATGAAGTTTAAAAATAAATTGTTCAATTAAAAAAGAAAATGAAAAAACAAACCATCTCTCGGGGATTTCAGTGAGAATCTCTGGTCTTTCTTTGAAGATAAAACTACTTGTCTGGCTCATAAATAATGTATGGCCTCTGCAAAGACTGAAAAAGTTACCAGTTTCTTCAGAAGTGCTTTGGTACGATTTAATATATTAGATCATGTTTTCAACCTTGGAAACGGAAATGTTTCTCCTGATTTGTAGGTAAAAACACTGAATATGTGCATCTCATTTGGCTTTTAGAACAGTGCCTCTAAGGAGTAGTATCTCTCCTGAGGTGACAGAATTTAGAGTTTTACACTTGACTCTTGAGAATGTGGCACCAAAATGTGCAAAAGCTTTAAGAACAGACATAACTATACTTTCAGTACTGCACTTTTTTCCTCTTCAGATCTTTTCAAAGGCTCATATTAAAAGACTTGTATTCAGGAATCCTATAAAACAAGTTTGAACCAGCTGTTGAATTTGTTTCCTGCTTTTCACCTGTCAAGGAAAAATTACTATTGGACTCTCTCAAACTTTGTATTCATAAATGAGCTCTTTAAATTTAGGACAAAACTAATTTTGCTGTTTACATGGCCCTTTTTTTCCTTCTGTGAATTTGCCTGAATTCTTTTTGTCTAATATCTAGTGTATCTCATATATCTTTCTTTTTATTGCTCTAAACCCATCAGTGTTATTTTCATGTGAAATTGCCTAGGTTTTATATCATGAGAAGTAAATAATCATATCTGCTCACCTTCTGTGTGCCACTCATTTTAAAGTCTGTTACAGAACCTCAGATTTGTCTTTTCAAGGTTAAGGAGTCCCAGTCTATTGACTCATTCATCACTCCAAAGATATTTCATTATTTTGACCATTCTTGTTGCCCTTCTCTGTCTTTCTGATTCTATTGTATTTTTTAGGTAAGAAGGCCCAGATAGATTTCAAAATAAAGCAAGAAACTGTCGCCCTGCTCTTTAGCCTTCTGATGACTATTTACATATTTCTAGTGGAGTTTTCTCACGAATGTACCATAAACAAGTAGATTGTTTTCATACCAGTCTGTGATGGACTGGTGAACTGACCACTGGGGTCAGAAAGGTGTTCCTTTCGTCTACCAATCCTTGATCAAATCCCAAACTCTATTTAAGTCCTAAAATGATAATAAACTCGCTCTTTCTCTGCTCATCCCTGAGCCTGAGTGGTCTGGTTCTTTTTGTGTCCCTTACCGGTTACAAGAAACAGGCAGACAATTGATTCATACCAAAAAATCCCCAACTTTCTCTATTATTCCAAGTCAATGATGACATTAATTTGCTTTTATGGTCATTTTGTAATACTAACACAATGTTTTGATACATTTTATGCAAACACGCCCCTATTGCCTATAAATCAAACAAAACCTGCCATACTGTTTTCTTTAAATTACAGACTGCCAGCTGTGTGTAATGACTTAAACTCAACCACAGTGTACCTATATATGTATTTATGCGTGTGTGTATATATATATAAAATTTATATAATGTATATGCATATATGTATGTATATGTATATATGTATATATGTATATATGTGTGTGTATATATGTGTATATTTATACATATTTGATATAATTATCCCAAACTGGTTTTGTAGCTAATTAACAGAGCAGACATTCATAGGACATGACTGATCTCACCTATTTTGTTGTAGGTAGTAGCAAGAATCCTGCCCAGGCCATATCTATTTTTCTCAGTGTGACAGAGTGTATGTGGACAGTGTGCCTGGACAGTCAGTTCTGGAGTAGAAATCTCTTGCAGTTAAACACACCTTACCACAGGTCGCACTGCAAAGTTCAGCACCAAATACTTGGAATTTTTGCTTTGGTGTTGTTTTTTTCTTGAAGTTTCTGGTTTGGTTCTTCTGGACTTCAAACCCACAATTTATTGAATTTCAGCAAAGGTAGACAAATATGTTGATTTCTGTTATTAATAATCTAGCAAAATTTCATATTATTTTTTTGGAAAGTAAAATAGTAGTATATATATATGTTTGCTTGTTTATCTATAATTTCTGAGAAAAAGCAGAAATGTGTTCGAATACTGGCAGTGACTCAAAAATATTTTAAATTTCCTTTGTAATTTATAACACAGTATGATTACATAAAGTAGAAAAAGCATTCAAAAATATCTCAGAGGCAAAATAAAGCTAAGAAAAAATTCAAATTATAAAGCTCACTTTTTTTCATGTTAAGGATGATAGCTTGTACTCTGGGTGAAAATCAGTTCTGTCTGTCCTTAAATATGATACAGCTTACAGTTTACAATGCTCACTAGCAATAAGACACAGTAAAGCGTTAACCTTGGTCCTAAAATGTTATTACGGTAGAATCATATGAAGCAGAGAAAAAAAAAAAATCAAATATTTTAATTAAAAGGCATTGGGTTACCTATCTCTATAGAACATAAACACATTTGACAACTTTAAGGCTTTTCTGCGTAAAAATGCCAGCTTTCAGTTTCCTTTACTCTTCGTGTGTGCTGCATTTGGAGGTCAAACAAGCGAATTTAGCACTTGAGTGAAATCATCACTGTTGCACTGTCATCTGGAAGGATGTGACAAAGTGCAGTGACATTTACAAACCTTTTGATTGCCAAGGATGATTAGATGCTCTGGTCAGGCAGAGGAACGTGTATTGTTTCTTTGTAGGAACTGTAAAATAGTCAGTGATCAGATCCTACGTGCTTAGTAGAAAAGAGTATAATAAAAGTGAAATATCTAATCTAGAAATATCAGAAACAAGGTCCAAGGCACTAACTTGCTTTTCCTGCTTTTTCAATACTTAGAACCATAAGCAGAGCCTGGAATAATAAGGTGATTATGAAACTGTAAAGTATGTATTAATTTTTGATAAATTTGTTTAATCATATGCCCCTCAAAGGAAATAAAACCTCATGGATACATGATAAAACTTTGTTTCAAGTTTAGCTACTTGTATTAGATTTATCTGTCCACAACTTAGCCACTTTAAGGCAGCAGCTCAACATGTCTTGAGTGCTCCTTTCCATGTTCAGTGCAGAATCCCTGTTTACCTGTTCTGGTCACTAGTCAAGCATAAATTATTAAAGAGTTATTAGATAAACAGGAATGTGACACCAACTTTCTCTGAATCATGATCAAGTTCCCAGTGTATATCCTCAAACCATTTTGCATACTTGTAGGAAAGTTGCTTTTAAAAGTATTTGTGCCTTTGGAATAAAGGCCATACCAAGCTGTGCTTGCACCTTGGAATTTTCTGCTTGTTTATCTACAAGGAATATATTATCTCATGGCTGACCTGAGAATTTCAAAGTGTATGAGGCTTATCTCAAATTGTAAAATAGAGAAGACATATCCCTCCTACCTCACCCCCTAAAATGTGAAAATAATTTACCTAACACATGACAGCAGAAATAGTATTTGCATTAAAATCTGTGAGTATATAACTTCAAATGTAACAATACTCTTGTATGTGTTTCTCCCTCTGATGAAAGAAATACAAGTGTCAATCATATTCCTTAACACATAAATAGAACCTAGTATATAAGATACAATGAATGTGCTACAACTATTTTTTAGCTTTCCTTACAATTAGTTGTTTGTTTTTTTTCAAAAGATTACAAGCTGCTTTTATATTGTGGGACTAGGTGGTACTATCTTTCTCCTACAAGAAGTTATTGTTATTTGCACTCATGGACATCTTACAGCAGCAGCTCTGCAATTACATGGTGATTAGTGAGTTGTCCAGGTTTAGAAGAACTAGGTTTGCAGAAAGCAACACACCAGTTGCACCTCTGCCAAGATATTTTGTGAAGATGGTACACCGTCTGCTAGAAAGTATAAGTAAAGAGGAGACTGGTCATAATTAACATAAAATTGGACCAAAATCCTTAGGATATTAAAAGAGAATGTGATGCAACTCTTCTTTTGGAAAGACAAAAGAAGAAAAGAAAGTTCTACAGCAACTGAGTATAATTGAAACCTCTAAAAGCAATGTACATTTCAGTCTTTCTACATTTTTCCACTTGGATCTTTTACTTTGTAATATCTGCAAGGTTAATCATGGTAGAGGTTCAAAGCTATTTCATTACAATTTAAGTACAAAGGGCGAGATAATCTCCCATAATTTTACCAATTTCTTTGAAAGAAATATCTCTCAAGAGATATTATCTGCACCAATATAAAAGAAAAAAAATTACAACAGTGATAACAGAAGCAATTTTTTCCCCTTTTTTTGTATCACAGAGTGGCATAATCACAGAATGGATTATTTTACTCTAGACAATCCCTCCAACCCAGATGGACACTCATTCCCATTATTTCCCTGGTTTTCAGATTCCAGGCCCTCATACCTTTTTGTCTAAGGGTACCTGGGAGGGTAAGGTAGCTCAGGAGGGGTTTCACCAGCCACCCTGAGCAGAAACCCATTTCCACTCCCCTCCATGTCAGAGGTCCCCTCCTTCTGCCTGCTGGTCAATGGATGTTGGGTCCATTTGTCTAAGGCGTAGTAGAGGGTGGCTGCAGAAGCTTGAGAGAAAGAATGCAGATGAGGCAGTAAAACAGGGCATTTGAAGTATATTGGGTTAAGATTGATAGCTCAGTGATGAATATCAGAAACAGAACTCTCTAAATAGTCAATATACAAATTACAGGCTTGGCGGAGTTAATTTTGTTCTAATTAATAAATTTTCAAGTATATAAACATTAAGACAGATGACACTATTGTTTCATTTCTCTGCTTGGGAAATAACTTTTGCAATGACCATTTGGAACCTTAGCTTTTTTGAGCTTCCCCACTTAATGAGATGTTCTTTCTAATGACTTACAACCATCTCTTCATGTCAATATTTATGGTTGACTTGGACAAACTAGGTGCTGTTAGTGTCTGAGCCATAAAGGCTTGTGTCATATAAAGCCAGAATTTCTTATCTTAAGTTTGTATTCAGACAGTTTAAACATCAGCTGCTCACTGCTATAGGCGATACATACTTTATTTCTCTCTCAATCATGGTCCCTAGTACTTCTTAGGAAGGGAGTCTGAGGAATGATGGCCATTAACATAAATAAATTCAAAGCAAATATTAGCACAGAAAATGTCTGTGCTTGTGCCAGAAAACGTTGGCAAAGCCCTGTGATTTAAAATACCTTCTTGACAGCTTTGATTATAATTAAATCATAGACATATGGGAGGCGAATAACAGAATGTCATTTAAGCAAAGAGAAATTTTAGAACTAAAGAAACAAGGAAGTTATTTTTTAATTGAATGTCACTTTTGTTCTTTCTCCCCTGTTCTTTGCATTTTTATAACTGATCCAGCAATAATCAGTAATTTATTGCTGGGTTTTTTTTTCTGATGTGAAAAATAAAGAGTCTGATTGTTTAAAAAAGGATTTGTATTTTCTTCATGCTCTGAAATTATAGTAAATTATATTTTCTGGGAATGTAGTCAGGATATCCAAGAAAACAGAATCTGCTTACCAGATTGGAATACCTTCTGGATTTATTGCTTGATCAGCAGTTTCTTGAAAACAATCTACCTGTTACAGATGTATATAACAGCAAGGACATGGTCTGATTGTCTTTGTGTATAAAGTGTCATTATTGATTCAGTTCTGAAGAGATTTAAAGTGTGTAGCAATGAGTGGGACAGCTGTGTTGATGACTATAAAGATTAAAAGGAAAGAATCAATATCAGTTTTTAAAACATTGAGATGCCTAAATAATCTGTGGTTTTTATTTTCTACATTACCTTTTATAATACTGTACATGTACTAAAAATAAGCCTCAGGTAGATTATTTTGCCCCTTGTGGGATTTTTCCAGTATTTTGAAATGTACTGGTTAACTCTAATTCCTGTTTATCAACACCTTAAATAGCCAATTCAACTAGACTGCAGTTTAAAATGTTCAAATCTTTCTTTTTAAGTATTTAAAACTCTATCCCTGATCTTGCCAAACACAGAATATTACTGGAATATTTATGCTGTATATATACTTTAAATCATAATGTTTGTAATTTCCTTCAAAAATATTTTAAATAGTGAATTTTTGAACCCTAAGGACTAATCAGCATGCTTTTATAAATGTCACACATCTGTATGTCTGCTTGGTAATTTATATGAAAAATTTAATGCAGTAATAACAGAATAAACGAGAAGGGTCTGCTGAAACTAAAAATATGAAGGAGGGGGGGGGGAATGTAAGTTTATCATGAAATTTAGGTTAGGGATAAGATTAATGTTCAAAGAGTGACAAAGCCTATATCTACAGGGACACATCTAGAGGGACACTGCAACTGCAAAAGAAATGCCAAGGTGAGCATGGAGTGCGATGAACTGTTTAGGGAAAGTAGAGAGAACAGTGCAGCTTTATTAGTGGTAAGTAATTTGGATACTAGAATAAATGTTAAGAGTGGGCATGTCCAAGGAAAAAAGGTTCATTCAGGTTAGGAAGTTAGGTTTGGGCCTTCTATCTTCCTTTACTACCACTGTAGTTTAAAAGCTGATACTTTGATTTTTAGATCACTTTTATTTTAAGCATACTTAAAGTATGCTTAGAAATTTTTTCTCATGTCCATTCACTGATATGAGTCAAGCTAAGAACCAAATATTCTACACTTTTTGTGGGAGGTGAAATTGATGGATTAGGGAGTGTTTAGATGAGACAAATTCCTTACCAAGATTTAGCTTTGCAATAACTACTGCAGGCTTTTACCCTTATGTTAAAAAATGGATCAATAACCTTGAAGTGAGAGTAGAGCCAGAACCAGACACATTGGCAGTGTGAGCACCTGACAAGTTTAAACCATTCTCCATCAGTATAAAACACTTGCACATATATCCATTCTGCTATAATATTATCACCAGTCCAGTGTTCACCATTCTTTCATGGTATCCTTCAGAGTGTGGCCCAACTTAGAAGATCTCAAAGAATTAGGTAATTAGTATAATTTACATGAAAAAATATTTAACTTCTGCTTTTGAATCTTCTTCACTCTTATTGTTGTCTGAAATAGTTGAGTATTTTTGAAACTCACTGTATTAGATTACTCTAATCCTGTTTTCATACAGGAGATCCACTACTGCCCCTTGTATTCTCCTGTGCTTGGAATTTACTTTCTCTGTGCTGCCCGCATAAGTTCTATCATTGTGCATGTCCAGATACATCATCCAACAATCCAATCTATATCCAATTAGGATATTGACCTAAAAATTACTGAGGTAGCACACATTTCAGCCTACATCCTTTCTGAGGTGTTTCTTCTGTTTGTTTGCTTTTCCTATTTAATCTTGTTACGGCAAGAAGCCAAAATTAGAGCATGACAAATAAAGAAATATGTTATATGAGACTGTAAACATAGATAACTAAATATAGGTAAATTATTAATCTATTTTTGATGCCATTCTCCTACTGGTAGGAATAAATCATAAACATTTCTCTTTATTAGAATCATCAGAATACCAAATTTCAACATTACAAACAATGTTAAGGCTGGACTTAAATCATACAGTGCAAACCAGGAAAAAACATGCTTTTTTGACTTATATATGCTTAGAGGTTGGCTCCCTTGTTTCCCCTCTGAGAAAAACTGGTAACTGGGATATAGACCTTTATTATCAGGCATCTGTTTAATTTAGTGGTTTTTTGCTTATTAGATTGACCTCAGAAAATTATTTTATTGACTGTTCCTTTGAGGGTCTGCCACACTGCCACTGCAATCAAATATATGCTCCAAAGGGGACACATGCAGAGAAAAAACAAAATACATAGTAACCCATTATATTTGAGAATAACCTTTCATGAAGCATCATTAAAAGCTGCAAATTTTGAGTATGTTAATTAATAATTTATCCATACTGAAAGGTGTTAAGACTTAAACTGGCTGGATTATTTTCTACTTTTTCTAGAGGAAATGAATATTTGTACAAAAAAGTATTTCTGAAGACCTTTCCACATTTTTCATTTTATTGCAAACAAGAAATGAGTTTCTAATACTTGAATTTGGTTCTGATTTTTTAAGATTTTTAAGATTTAATACATTGATGCTGTTTTACACTACAACGACATGGACTCTGAGATTCAGAAGGCTGAAAATGACTTTTTTTTAGGATGTGTTGTCGCTGTTACGGACACAAAAGAACCACACTCACCTGACAGGTTGAAGTGAGGAAAAAAGGGACCGTTTATTGTCGCATGGGGTTTAAATAGGATCCGGAGTTTGGTCCAGGATTGGAGGACAAAAGGGACACCTTTCTGACCCTAATGGTCATCTCAGAAGTCCATCATACATTGGTATGTGAAAACAATCTACTTGTTTATGTTACATCTGTGAGAAACTCCACTAGAAATATGTAAACAGTCATCAGAAGGCTGAAAATCAGGGCGACAATGTGTTTCTTTTTATACTATATTATACAGACTAATTTGATTGGTGAAACAAACTTCTTCAATCACATTGGTCAGACCAGAGGGACATCAAGAAGAAGTCCCTCCTAGGAAAAGGAATGAATAACATAGTACAGTTACAAAAACATCTCTGTTTACAGAAAATTCCCTGGGAAAAGAATTTCAGAAAATCAAAACAGCTCAGGCATGGAACCAGGGCTACAATACATAGACGGAATATTCATGAGTATATAATTAAACTGCCCTATTATTATTATTAATGGGCTATACATTTATCCAGAGATAAAGATGATTACAGCTTAGAAGTTACCATTTAACCCAATGGTTCTCCAGCTTGACATTGTGATTAATGGGATTTACACAATGGGGTAGCTAATTGCTGCTTCTGATAAATCTTGTTATGTTCACTTTTCACTAGCCAAGCACTGAAACAAATGGGAGATGATGTACAATTCAGATAAGGAATCTGTGATCTAAGAAACCTAGCTGAAGAAGAAAAAGCAAGTACCTCTTGAGTGCATATACACTGACCCATCTATTATAAAGAGAGTTGTATAGTCTGCATATATGTTATAACTAAATAAAATTATAACATTTATAAAGGATGAAAGAAAAAAAAAATCACTGCTTTAGTTTCCATGGTCTGAGGCAAGGATCTGGACTACAGAAGAGGAAGAGATGTATGTCATTCATACAAATAAGGCTCTTGCTGAGGACTTTCTTGGTTACTTTCAGGGTATAAATGATTTTTTGTGTTGGTTGCTATCCAGAGTAGAGAAGACATGACTACCCTTAAGTAGCTTTTCCTTTTTGCAGCCTAGTAATCTAATCTATGGGATTTAGCAACTTTTAATGAATCAGATAAATCAAATGGACTAAGATACAAAAAAGAAATAACAGGACTTAAAGACAAACTTTTGTTTCTGAGAACATTCTGATTAGTTAGTAAAAAAAATTAAAATTTGTTCCTAGTACAGTTTTCAAACTAGAGGGTGGTACTCTCTCCTTCTAAAGGCTAGGAGGTGGTAGTAGCTGTTGAAATGGGGTTTGCTCTTGTTCCCTCAAAACTGTTTCCTCTCTGACCTATAGATTATTCTCATTTTCTCTTCTGCCTTGTGATAGTTATGGAGCATTTTATACAAGCAATATTTAACACTAACCAATCCTTGTGTTCTCCAACAAACTTTGCAATGTTACTTGTAAGTGCCTCAAATCCTGATTCAAGACATGGGTGATGAGTAGGAACATATTGCTTTTCTTAATAGTCAGAGTTTAATCTGTCCAAATAATATGATTTTTCTAGTAGGTAACATCTAAAAACATATCAAAAAGAAATATCATTACTTAGATAATTCAAAAGTAAATTTGGGTCAACAGGGCTTATTGAAGATCCTGATAGATTAATGTGTTATCCCTATTTTGTAAGCATGACATAAATCACAAATATACTAGGATTTCTATAAAACATTTGCTATGCAGTTACAAGGAATTTATTACTCAGACCAAAGGAGACTGTATTTTTTACATCTTGTCCTTTTCTGTTGTGTGCTGATAAGCCATGGCTAGAAATTACTGCAGGAAAGAAAGGTCTATGTAGGACAGTCAAATACAGGATCAATTTCACATCGGTATTAACATTTTGTTAAGGAAAGGAAAACTAAATGGTTCTAGAAATACATTTTCAGTAAAGATATCCGTAATAACATTGCAGAAGATCCTGACAGTATAGAATACTTAATACAATTCTTAATTTGTGTTTTCACATTATTAACTACATATTAACACATTCCACTATGGGTAAAACCTACAGGTGAAGTCAGTCTGGACCTAGTTATGAAAATCACGTTTGGGATGGAAAATACTGGCACTAAAAGAGCAAACAGCCACAGGTCTGTTTCACTTTTCACATGTTGAGACAATATGAAGTTCTCATATGAACTTCACAGAAATCTGAATCCTGGGAGGATGCTTCCTGATGGAAGTAAAAAGAGCATCCCAGCTTCCAAAAAACAGAAAGGGGCAAATGTTTCTTTAGAAAAAAAAAAAATGCTATTAGCCTGTGATCACACTGTCTTATAACTGATAGAAAATCTTGGGTTTGAAGGCACCTTAAATGTTATCAAGTTCAAACCTCCCAGCTGTGGGCAGGGACACCTTTCCCTAGACCAGGGACTCACAGCCCCATCCAGCCTGGCCTTGAGCACTTCCAGGGACAGGGTATCCATGAGGGCCAAACATGTCCTGAAGTGCACTGGATGCATTGTCGCCAACTGGTCAAGGGAGAGGATTGTCCCGTTCTACCCAGGCATGATGACTTCAGGCTATCAATGAAATTATTTCTGTCTTAAAAGAGGTCCTGTGTCCTGTGAATTTTACTGAGTTTTGAAAAGGTATGAACTTATCTACTTAAAAAAAATGGTAAGTTTCTAAAAGGAATCACTCGGTCTGTTTGTCATAGTAGAGAAGAAAGTCTAGTTTGCATTGTATACCTCTTCAGTAAAATATAATTCTTTTTGCAAATTTAGACTGCTTATGTATCATATATACATTATATATATACTTTGTTAACTAATTTAGTAATTTTGCTATTAATACAATTCTATATACCCTTGCTTTGCTTCTTTACTCTTCTAGCCGGTTTTCTTCTCTACTTTGTATGCAGTTACTACATGAATAATGCAGAAGCAATTTTTTTAGCGTGATATCTTGACAAAAATGAGTTTGTTCAACTTAGTAACACACGGTGCTGGCAGTCAGTAATTTCATGAGAGACTTTTATTGCTACCAGGGGAAAGAGAAGCGGATAATAAGTACCCTAAGGGAAATATATTAGTGTTATAATTCAATTCCTAAGTGACCTGGCAATTAATAACCAATAATGATGCGGGCCAAAGAGCAAAAGAATAAGATATGCTGTAAATTATTTCATGAACAGTCTGTGTAAGAAAGGGCACAGTTCTCAGGCATATTATAGGCCAACAGAGAATTTTTTAATACTCCTGTGTCTGTAGGTGAGCTCTGCTTTATGAAAAAAAAATATAGTTTTCATCCTCTAATGATGATAAAATGATTACATAAATAATGTTAAATCATTTTTCATGGCTGAAGTATGCAAAGCTCAGCAGTTAAAGCAAAGTAGGGTTCACAAACACTTACATTTGCAGAAAGTATGGTATGCCTAAGGGATAGAAATATGAAACAGGATAGATAATCATACAATTTAATACACGGTAAAGAAAAAAGACAAGAAATAAGCTCTGTCAACATAAGTACAGAATAATATGATGTAACAGCAAGTTATTAAGAAGGGGAAAAACTGAGCTAATATTGGGAAAATAGATGTTCCTGAAAAGCTGTGGTTTATTGTTATTCTTGGATTTTTATTTTTTTAGTCTTGCTTTTTAAGCTTCCTTTTAAATATGTACTCATAAGATATAAGATTGTCTCATTATTGGGCTCATCCTGACACTTAAATATTCATGTAAAACCAAGTATCAATATAGTCAAGGTGCTTATCCATTGGAAAACCAAAAAAAAAAAACAAATATAGAAAAATATTTTAAAAAGCCATAGCCACAAACATCTACACAGAATCATTTATGTTTGAAATGACCTTTAATATTGAGTCCAGTTGTAGGCCTGGCAGTATCACAGAGTGAAGCCTATCTAAAAAATATAGAAATATTTACTTTTGATAGTGCAAAACCTGTTTTTTCCATAAGAATGTATAAAAAAATAATTAAATAAATTATATGCAGAAATACTAGAGCATAAAATAAACCTCAAATTTACAGTATCAAAAGAAAAAAAAAGACCTTAAAAATATGAAACATTTAAGTAATGCCGATATGAAGCAAGCAAGAACACTAAACATTCTGAAAAAAATTTCCACATACTTGAAATCATGGAATTTTTTAATCGTGATTATACAGAACCAAGAAATTTAATTGGAAAATTTATGGATTTATGCAGATATTTAGCATTAATTCCAGGAACATAAATATCAAAAAACAGAGTTCACCTATACTGAGGAAATACTTCTTTACTGGACAACATTCTTAGACAATAGAGTTCAATTTCTCTGTGCAGCTAAATTGCTAAAAAAGCCTTTGGCATAACTTTGGTTTAAATCAATTCCTACTCTTCAGAGCACTTCCTTGACATGGATTGAAATTCAGTACAGGCCAAAGATAGTTCCAACATACAGTCTGGAAGTAACCCTTTTAGTCTTCTTTCCAAAAACATCTGAAGACTCATGCTTGCTTGTACAGATTCAGCCAATAAGTTTATTCTGAGGATTTACATAAAAATGAAGATTAAATTTCCCACCTTTTCTGAAAATATATATTTCATTTCAAAAACTTATTTTTTTCTAGAAAATGTGTGCAGAGGGGGTGTTCTATTTGCTTCCTCCTTGCTAATTAATTAAGCAGTTTTATGAATACTAGAAAGGTTTTTACTTCAAGTGTCTTGTTATTATGATGACCAAATATTTATGTGGCATTTTAGAACTTTGATCTGAATAGGTCCATTGATTTTAACGAAAATTGCGTGATTTTCTTCCTTACTCCCTGTTGTGGTTTAATCTCAGCCAGCAACCAAGTGAGCTGATCTCTCACTCCCCCACTCACAGGATCAGGGGGAGAATCAGAAGAGTAAAAGCTAGAAAACACATTGATTGAGATATAGACCCCTTAACAGGCAAAGAAAAGGCCGTGCACACAAGGAAAGCAAAACAAGGAATTAGTTTACTGCTTCTCAAGGTCTGGCAGCTATTCAGGCATCTCCAGGAGAGCAGGGTCCCATCACACACAACAGTGACTTGGGAAGAAAACTACGAACACTCAAAACATCCCCCCCTTCCTTCTTCCAGCCATTCTATATTCTGACCATGATGTCACATAGTCTGGAATTTCCCTTTGGTCAGTTGGAGTCACCTGTCCCAGCTCTGTCTGCTTGCAGCGTCCCATTCCCTCCCAGGCCCCTTGAAAAGTGGTAGTAAAAAAGTAGAAAAGCAATATTGCTCAGCAATAACAAAAACAGCTCTATATTATCAACACTGTTTTCTGGATAAATCCAAAACATAGCCCTATACCAGCCACTGTGAAGAAAATTAACTCTGCCCCAGCCTAAGATCTCAAGACCGCAATTTGGAACTTTGTCTATGTGAACAATATTTTGAACATGAGCAAGGCTTGAATTATATCATAATTACTTTTACTGTTCAGAAAAGTGGTGGCTATTCTCAATTAGCATTTTACTTCTGCCCTCCTACTTTAATCATGTACCTCTAAATTTCTGCAGTGACAAGTATATGGAAGAAAACTAATATACCTGGAATTGCTTAATCTTCTTTTACATTCACAATAATAAAATTAAATTGTTCATGCTGCTTTTCAGACGTTGGATGTTATAAGGTGTTTTACAAAGTAATGAATTAAAATGTTGGCAGTGCTGTGCCCTGTAGGCAAATAGAGCTTCTATTATGCTACAACAATTGTTCACACATGGATGTAAAATTGCAACCTGATTTTATATTGAGAGCATGAATGGAAAGGACACTGAGGTTATTCTCTACTCATTTTATGCAGTTCCAAGAGCTCTAAAAATTTTTACCTAAATAGACAAAGACATACAAGGCAAAAAGAACAGCTATAGATGAAGAAATCAGTAATGGTTACATTTTGCTGATTTATACCACCAGAACTAGTTAACCTAAAGCCTTTGTTGGCATTGTGATTTGTCAATATGGAAGAATTGTGCAGTCACAGAGAAAAAATGTTCAACAGTATTCACATTTTGTTTGCAAATTACCCTCTCCAAATGTATCAGAAATACACAACAACTATTGTAAATGAAGTATATGAATTAAGTGCTAATGTAGATCTGAATAAATAATTTATTCAGTGCCCCCTTTGGCCAGATTTCTCATGCTAATTCCATCTGATCCTCTTCTGACTACATCTCAGTTTGATTTTTTTTTTTTCTACTGTGAATTTAAATATTGCTCCTGCTACATCATTTTATTGAGGAGTGATTTACATAGGCAACTAAACATATTATTTTTTGTTAAACAGGAGATTTAAGTCAAGATTTGAAGGGAAGACTCTGAAGAAAGGGGTAGTGTTTAATTGAAGGTGTTCCCAACTAGTCTTCTGCAGAAAGGCTTTTTAAATTATGTTTATCTACCTGATTCTTCTTCCTAATGTAATAACTTTGAACTAGTCAGCCAGTTACCAACTAGCTTTACAGCCTTAGTTTTACAGATTTTGCAATATAATTTTACCTCATTCCTGCTCAAAGCAGGGTAAATTCAAGCTGGTTTTTCAGGAGAATTTTCTTTTGAGTTTTGAAAATCTCCATGGATGGAGACACCAAAACTTCACCAGCAGAATATTTCAGTGTTCAATCACCCACACAGTAAAACATATTTGAGGTAATGAAGGTCATTGGAGAAGACAGGAGCTAATGGAGAATCTACAGAAAGAAAAAATTGTATAAAAGATAATTAAAAGGTGAAATAGAGATGGAGAGGCATAGCAGTCTTGAGGCGAAAGTGGCAATACTAGAATAAGGTGGTATTTAGTACGAAAATGTTAAACAAGAAGAAATTAACCTTTAATTCTTAATGCTCCTGACCAACACAGAAAAGGAATTTTCTTCCTTAAAAACAATTGAAATAAAAACTTATGCTTGGGAAATTTTTAAGACTTTTTACAAAAGATGTATTCTTTTCAGAAATACATCTGTTTTATTATATCCCCAGATAGTATCAGTATCAAAGGTTCATTTTCTGGTGTGTTAGGGATAACCTTGTTTTTGTAGGTGGGTCTCTACACTCCTGTGGACCATCATGTGCAGGGGCCCAGCTGCCTCACCATGGTCTGAACTACAGGCTGCAGGGGAATCTCGGTTCCAACACCAGGAGCACCTCCTGCCCCTCCTTCTGCACTGACCTTGGGGTCACATTCTCACTCCTCTCCCTCCATCTGTCCTTCTGCAGCAGCTTTTCTCCTTAGCTCTGTTATCTCAGAGATGCTACCACTGTTGGTGATGGGCTAGTCCCTGGCCAGCGATGGGCCTGTCCTGGAGATGCCTGGCATTGGCTGTTCCTAAGACGGGAGAAGCTTCAGGCAGCTTCTAACAGAAACCACCCCTGGAACATCCAGAGGCTTGCCATGCAAACACAAAAAATGCATTTTGAGAAAAATGCCTGGCTTTTGCCAAAATCTTATGAGATTAACACAGGAAGTGGTGGCAATAAATGATGGAAAAAAGATATCCAAAGGATACAGAATCTGCTTGCTCATTAGGGAAGAAAATCACATTTCTATAGCTGTGACCTATCACTGCCATCAGATTATACAAATAATTTGCAATTAATAAATTTGTTACTAAATACATTGATTCAATTATAGTTTCAATAATTGCATAATAATAACAACCTAAATGTTAAATATTTATTCTGAAAAATGTAGAGGAAAATAAAAGAATAAAACATCAGAACACTTATTCCTGTAAGGTCCAGCGGTGGTCTGTACCTATACCATAATGTGCTATATTTGCTAATAATTACTTTGCAGCTTTTGATCACCACACAGTATTGTTAGCAAGCCATAGGGATTGAACTTGAATTGAGAAAATTGAAACCCCATGCACTGAATGAGTATAATAGACTGCTCTGTGTGTAAATTATATTTATTTGGCTGCAGCCAGCAAGATAAAATGCTTAATCTTAAAAAACCTAATAATCATGAAACAGAAATTCATCACTATAACTCATTTCTCTGGTACATGTTACAAATTAAAAAATAAACACTAGAGGAAACTGTATATAAAGGATCCCAGAGGCTCTTGAAGTATTCTAAATGAATCATAATTTAAAAGCTGAACTATGGTAATATTATTTTATTGATGGATTGCACTCATAAGTTGTGACTGTGCAGATAAATTAATGTTTTTAAAAATCAGAAGCAAATAATAGAAATATATTAATGGTGCTATTGATATTCAGATCTTAAGTTTCATAATTTTGCTTGCCTTCCTCATGAAAAGGTTTTTCAACACAATTAAACAATCATTAGTCATCTTTAATTGATTCAAGTGTTTATTTTGCTTTCACTGAAATTAGAAAAAAAAATTTATATGTTTAATAGTAAAAGTAAAATAGTAAAAGTATCATTTTCACTGGATGAAAGCATGCTGGATTTAAAATAAGATATAGATTTCAGAATGCATAGATTGATTTAAAATCATACAATAGAATCATAGAATCTTTTACATTGGAGAAGATCTCTGAGGTCATTGAGTCCAACTGCAAACCCAGCAGAGCCAGGTCCACAACTTAACCACATCCTTAAGTGACACATCAATATCTTTTGGAAATCTCCAGAGATGTTGGCTAAACCACTTTCCTGAGCCACCTTGTTGTTCAAATATGTTCCAATATTTGAACAACTCTCTCTATGAATAAATTTTTCCTAATATCTGGTCTAACTTTCCCCTGTCACAGTTTAAGATTATGTCCTCTTGCTGTGTCACTTTTTGCCTGGGAGAAGAAACTAACACCCACCTGACTACACCCTTCTTTCAAGAAGTTGTAGAGAGTGATAACGTCTCCCCTGAACCTCATTTTCCTGACCTGTGCTCCAGAGCCTTCGCCAGCTCCATTGCCCTGCTCTAGACAAGCACCAGCACCTCAGTTTCCTTCTTGTAGTGAAAAGCCCAAAACTGAACATGGGATTTGAAGTGCAGCCTCGCCAGTGCCAGGTACAGGGGGACAATCACTGTCCTTGTTCTGCTGGCCACACTATTTCTCATACAAACCTGGCTTCCACTGGAAGATCCTTCTTGGCTATTTGGCCCCATGCCCACATGCTGGCTCATGTTCAGCTGGTATGTCTCTTATTGAGAAAAAAAACCAAAACAAAACAAAAAAACAAACAAACAAACAAAAAAAAAAACCGCAGCTATGTCTGCAAAGAGAGTTATGAGGAAAATGAATGCTCCATTTAAAATTAATTAGTCACTTATGCAGATTCTCATACTGATGAATAAAATGATCTTTATTTTCTGAATTACACTAGAGTGGTCAAAGACTATACTCAATTTGAAGACTACATTCCTAGACCAAATTTATTTTTCTTGGGCATGCTCCTGCAGACAAACTGCAAGACAGTCTGTGCAGAGCATATACAATTACATGATTGCCTGGTTGTAGTCAATAGAAAATATACTATCAGATTCCTTATGAAAGTTAGAACATACATCGATCTATTGATTTACTTGTTCAGTTAACTTAAAAATTTTTCCATTCTGGCAAGCATTGGCACCTATATAACTGGTGCAGAAATAGTAAATTATACCGCTTTTCAATTCGGATTCTCTTTAGGAAATCTTATCCATTGAAAATGTTGTCAACTTGTTCAATGCACTTCTTGACCATCAAAATTACATCCACAAAGTAGAATGGTATAAATATAATCTTCAAAGGTACTTTGAACTTTCCTTTCTCCTTGGAAATAAGTGAGAAAAAAATTCATTTTGCACTAAGTCAGTCTTTTCTTGCTATTTTAGCTATGAAAATAAATAGTAGTAGGGGACAGAGTGAGATCATGAAAAGAACAAAGATAGCTGCAAAGCTAATAGCTATACTTGTTAGTGTCAGTTGGGCCAAATCTTACAAATATTTCTACTCTTGATATTACATAGGAATAGTCATATTAAATTTGATTTTGTAAATCATGAATCAGGAATGTTAAAGTCTTAAATAATCACAGTCTGCAATTCCTTTGTTATAGAGGCTCTTAACTCAAAAAAGGATCTTCTTGATGTTAATTAGCAGAAGAGTACCACAACAATGGCAAATGAAATATAATTTACAGCTGACTGGGGAGACTCACAATTAATTGACAATCAAGATGAAATTTAAAAGGAATAAAAGCTGTGTTATATCTATTACACCTGATACATAGTAATCTGGATGAGAAAAGACTGTAACTCTTATCTTTGGCTGCATTAGAAACATTTAAATACCCAATTAAAACATCCATAAACATTTATCAGTTTTCAGATATATAGGCACTCAGTAAAATAAAAACCAAGATTCTTTCACGTGATGGGAGACAATATAACTTTAAATAATCAGATTTTTTTATTCCAGTAATGACAGATAAATCAGTCTTCAGAAAGTCTGTTTCCAGTTGTCATGCTAGAAGTAGATTAAAAATTATCATATCTATAAAGGGTGGGAATGAAGCTCTCAATTCTACTCATGTTTTATACATTAAGCAATTTTTGGATAAAACCACCCAGATTCAATCTAGGAAAGGAATTTACCTCATTCTTGATGCTTGCCCTTAAAATTCTTCCTCATTAAAATATTTTTTTAAAAAGCAAGTTTCTTCTTTTCTTTAAAACAGATGAAAGTGAATCAGCTTTTTTCATTCGTTCACGAGTCTATCTATAGCTAGAACATATGTTAGCTTTTTGAAAACTACGTACCTGGTTAGAAATTACTTAACTTCAGCTGAATTA